>CABHPR010131236.1:0-26743 GCA_902168415.1 Peromyscus melanophrys | reverse complement strand
CCCTAACACTCATGATGCCACACCCCCAATGTCCCTAACACTCATGACACCAGACCCCCAGTGTTTAACTTAGTGAGTTTATCCTTTCTTCCTCACACTTCCTCTATCTCACTTGGTTCTTAAGTCTTTTGGCAAAACTCTATGCAAGGAAACTCAACACTACCTGTCTGGTGACTCTCTGTGATGTGCACACCTGTGTGGGAAATCACTCACATGGAAGTTTTTGTTCATTCTGTGCTTTGATTGTGAAAGACGAGAATCAATTATGTGACCAACTGTGGGGACTGGCTTACAGAAGGATGTGTGTGTGTGTTCACCATGTGTATACAATGGAGCAGCATGTAGTCCTGAAAAGTGTATCAGGATCTGGCTGGGAAATTGTGTTAGGAAAGGATGGGAGGGAGATAGTATGTGAAGTATATGCCTTTCATTTACTGTCCCCAAAGAGCCAAACACCCCCAACTCTTTGAAGAGGCTGATCTCCTGAGTGAAAAGATATGTACCAAGGTGGGGATGGCTTGGGTGAAGAGCACTTACTGCTCTTGCAGAGGCTCTGAGTTCAGTTTCTAGCTCCCATGTCAGGGGGCTCACAACTACCTATGACTCCAGCTCTAGGGGACCCACTGCCCTCTTCTGGCCGCTAAGGGCAACTACATCCAGGTGCGCATATCCACACACAGCCACACCAAGAGACAGACCAAAGTCTCCAGCCTTTGAGCTTGTTTTATTGATATTCATTAGCGAATAAAATTTTGTTGTTGATCTTGATGCATTACAACACACTTTTTGGTCGTGGTTGCTTGATGTTGCTCACCAGTTTATTAACTACACTAAGTATCACAACCTCTAGCATGCCAGTTTCACACTGGTGTTCCCAGTGCAGATGGGTGGCTCCTCTGAATACGTGGATGGTCCATTCAAAGGCATGGTTGTCACCCTCCTTTGCTATTCTACCTACTGCTTTCAAATACATTCAAATAGAAAGGTAAGTTACTGGGGGTGACCACACCGGTGTGTGGTGACCGCACACCCACAACAGGCAGGAGAGCGGAGAACGTGACAAACCAGCACTCTCATGTTTGGAGAATAAATAGTTTGAAATAGCGGGACTGAAGCTTACTGCTTGGGGACCTTCTCAGATCATCCTCGGTGGATATAAGGTGACCCTCACTCCATCCAAGGACACATATTTTGCTGGGGGGAGGGTCCATGTGACAATTTCTTGTACACAGGCTGCTACCTTTCCAGAGATGTCTGGGGCAGGTGATCACATGACACACAGATGGACAGTCATATTCAGACAAAAGTAAATAAATATTATACCTGGGGTGGGATCTCTCTCTCTCTCTCTCTCTCTCTCTCTCTCTCTCTCTCTCTCTCTCACACACACACACACACACACACACACACACACACACACACACACACACACACACACACACACACACACACACACTCTGGCTGGAGCTGGAAGCGGGGGAGGCATCTGATTAAAATACAGCACACACAGATAATAAATAAAACTCTGTAACTGAGTGGGTGACAGCAACAGGCTCTGGCTCTCACTTCCTCATTCTCCCATTCATAAGCACCTCTGGTTTTTTTTCCTATGGGCAGAAATGGGATGAGGAGACAAAGGGCTTGGGGGATGGGGAGGAAACTTATTCCTGTTTTGAAATAAGGATAAAAAAATGTGGAGTACGCCTTTAATCCCAGCACTAAGGAGGCAGAGACAGGTGGATCTCTGTGAGTTCAAGGCCATCCTGGTCTATAAAGGAAGTTCCAGGACAGGGAAGGATACACAGAGAAACCCTGTCTCAAAAAAACAAAACAAAAACAAAAAAATTAGCCACTAAATGGCTACAGAGCTCAACCATGCTTGCTGCCTGAGCTCCCTTCAGAGGAGAGGCACCAGCAGCCATCAAACCTGACCAACCTTGACCCAGGTGCAGTGAGGTGCTGAGGACTCGCCCCTTTTCTCCACGGTGTATAGATTTGACATCTTGTCCCCATCCCCTTGATCCTGTTACAGTGATAACTGGTCATCCATCAACCTGGCTGTGACACTGGGTCCCAGAAATAAGCTATGTTATCAGCAAGTTAGTGTGTAGGCCGTTTGCATCCTGGTGTCATAGAACCACCAGGAGAAATTATCAGTACTGAGGCTTCCCTGCTAATAAAATTTTTAAAAATGAAAAAAATCAATCACACAGAACATAGAGGGACTGCCTGATGGTACGTCAGAGCGTAAATACATTCTTTTCAGGTCAGGCTCTGTCAGCTGATGACAGACACAGGGTGACTTCAGGTCACACCCGAGAACGGACAACCCATCAGAGCAGATCTTGATGAAGTTGGACCACCTACAACAGAAGAACAGCTCTCTGACGGTGAGCAGCACTGTGGGCTGTCAAGGTGGGCAAGGAGGCCAGCGACACCAGGATGAGGATGCATTGTGGCCTGCGCCATGTGGCGGCTATGGAGTGCAACCCAACAGTCTTATGCAGGATTCACCAGATTCCTATCCATGGGATAAGAACACCCTTGGGAATTTCAGTGCTTCTTAAAAGTAAAGAAGAAAGGATGCCGCCTTCCCCCGGGGGAGCTCAGGTGACATCCTGAGAGTGTAACCTTGTAGGGCTATCCCTTCCTGCACAGTGGAAGAGAGCAGACGCAAGGTCCCCAAGGCCTGTGTACACACCGTGTGGAGTTCTACTCTCCCCTACGAGGCACAAGGTTGATTTGTCTAGCTCAGGAGAAGTAGACCTCAGAGGGGAAAGGGTGTGAGTGCTCTGTGGGGGACAGGAGGTGAGGAGCAGATAGAGGAAAAACGCTGGTCTCCTGGAGGGCAGCGATCCCTGGCCTCACCGCAAGCTAGTCTGTTTGGGGAGCTTAGCACCCATTAAGATGCCCGAGGTGAGGATCACGGGGGCTCTCATCTGCACACTGGACCCAACCATGGTGGGGAAGCTGCGATTCCGTCGGATGCCACTGGGGCACCCCAGAGGCAGGCCCTCGGGCACCAGGCCCCCAGGAACAAGAGCCTGTGCTGGCCCTGTGGCTCCACAGAGGAGAGGTCCCTGATCCTCAGTCAAGGTGGGGATATGTGCTCGTCCTGAGTTCACCACTCTGGCCACCCCAAACCTCCTGACTTTGTCCACAAGGTTGAGGTTGGAGACAGACACGTCCGTTTGGCTCTCGCTGCTCCTCACATGTTTCTTTTCCCTCACCTCCCTCAGGATGGAGCTGGCAGGCTTGGAGGCCAGGAAGTTGTTGTAGGGAGGGCTCGTGCACTTGAACTCGAAGGAGGGCGGGGAGGCCACGGGTGTCTGCATAGGAGAGTTTGGTGGGGTGGACGGGATCACAGCCATCCTAGGGGTGTAGGAGTGGAGGAGGGAGCCCCTGCCAGCTCTGTCCCAACTCTGGGGGTCGTACACAGCCGCCGAGATGCCTCGTTCCTTCAGTAACCAAACCAGTCCCAGGGATGTGCTCATGGTGGTTGTGGACTCGCGGATATTTGTGAAGGACTCCGCCAGGCTCAGTCTCCGGGGGGTGCATGGCGTGGCCACTGGTGTGGATTTCAAGTGGCTAGTGCTGCTACAAGCCGGAGCTGGGGCTGAGTTAAGGCTGAAAGAAAATGGGGTCTGGTTATTCATTGGAAAGACCACGGACATCTTCATAAGGATCAGTGGCCCTGCCTCCTGCAGAGTGCACAGGAGTTTGGGGTAAGAGAAGGCACCTCGGTGCCCTCAGGTGCTCTGTCTGCATCTGCTCATTTCTTAGGGGGATCCCCCTTACATAAGACTGTGCTTCAATTAACAGGAAGCTGCACATGGTCCCCTTTGCTCATTCCTGGCAGGGGCACATAGAGCCCTCTCCTCTGGGCAAAGGATGTGCTCACAGTCAGCTGCTGGCCTGCTCAGTGTCACATTGGGCAGTAAGTGGACAATCCCAGATTTGATTCCACACGTGAAGTGGCCCCACAGCTGTCAGGGCAGGAAGCAGACCCTTCAACAACCAAATGACCCAAAATAGTTCTTTTCTCAAACCTCGATCTTCCTGAGATGCAAATCAGAGCTATGCTACAGGAACAGCACAAACGGCCACGCACGGCCTTTACCCTCTACCCCTCGCTGTTCTAGCTCGTTCTTCCCTGGGATACAGTGGGGCGGCAAGGGCAGAGGACAAAGCCACACTTCACAAGATCCGTCTGTCTAGGCTCTGCAATGCTCAAAGCCCACAGAGTGTTTGACACTGAATGACTGCAGCAGGAGGCTCTGCCCATTCACCATGGCCTGTTGATTGGAGGCTTTGAGGTCACAGCATCTGTCGTCCAGCTGGGAAAGCCACCACGATGCAGGGGAGCAGGGAGAGGCAGGGTGGGAATCGTGGAACAGCTCATCTCACATTAGCTCAGGAGGGGAGACCCTGGAAAGTTGGAGCACTTGGAGAGACCTCAGCAGCTTCCGGGACTGAAGAGGTGGGGTGCAAAAGGCACAGGGAAGGTTTCTACAAATGCTAAATGTAGATGTAACCAACCGTCTTATTAAATAAGAGACACAGAGCCAATGTAAAGATAAAAGCCCAAGAGGTCAGAGCTAAGAGCTTTACCCGCCTGCTGCCAGCTAGCCTCTTCAGCCAGGAGAAGGTAAGAATGTTCTAGACTGCTTATTGACGCAGTCATCCCCAGAAAGGTTTTCAGGAGTTTTGGTTCCACTGCATTTCTTCCCAACTCAAGCAAGACAGCCCCCTCTTACTCCTCACTTCCAGGGCTTTCCTGGTCCCCAGTGTGGCCACATGGGACTTGCAGGGGAAGACATACTCAGGGGCAGTCTGAGGCCTATAGCTTCAGCCAAACATACACTCAGTTTCACAAGGGACATCCTGTGACTTTAAAAATAATTTTTTCTAAACGAAGTCAGGCCTGGAAGCCAGCATCTCCCAGGGAAGCAATGGAGACAGACACAAAGCAGAAATCGAGGGATCCCGTCGGGTGAGACCTTTGGTTAGGCCTTCATTAGTGTCGACACTCAGCTGGTCCGGGGTTTAGCTGGATTAGAAGTAATGGTGGTCAAGGCCATGTTAACCAGGCACAACCACAGAGACACGTCAAAGCTTTGTCCCCAGGTTAGTGGCAGCCACACTTGCACACACAGCTCCTTCGGCGAGGCCCTGCAGGAGCAGGCTCCGTTGGCCGTGTGCTCACCCCCTGCCTTGCCCGTGGGCTCAGACTCTCTGCCCTACATCTCCTCTCAGCTCAACAGGGCATATGGGTGCTTCGCCGTCATCCTCACAAGACCTGTGGAGAATTATCCATAGTTTAAGGTGCTCCGTGGGGTGCTCTCTGAGCTGGCCCTTTTCACCTCCCTCCCTGACACCATCCATTAATTCTGCGATCTTGTTTGACTGCATCACACAGAAGTGGTGTGGGGGGGGGGTCGCTCTGCTGTGTTGTGGGGGGTCCATTCTCCTGTCTCCCTGTAAGGCAGGGAGGGGAGCCATACGGCTGGAATCAAGTCAGATAGACCAACATCTCTCTAGATAGTGTGCCAGAGTCACAAGCCAGAGTGGGCGTGTGACTCCACTGCAGTTTCTTCACACTGGCCGTTATAGTTTGGCTGTGATGAACAGTTCCTGGAGTCAGCTCCAGGGATGTGAGGGCTTCCACAGAGCTCAGTAACTCTACCGTGAAAGAACTCCACGCTCCATTGGCAAGCATTGGGACAACAACCATGCTGACTCATCCCCAGGGCTTGTGGAAATGCTGGCTGCAGTCGGGAAAGGAAAGTCCTAAAAGTCCACACTGAGGAGGTGACCGTGGCTCTCCCAGCAGCCCCGACCCCCACTCTGTATCTGAACAAACAAGGTTCAGAAAGAAAGACCGGACCCAGAGTGGGCGGCTACAAGTGTCTATGCCTGCTGGACTGGGCTCTGTGTGTGCATACATGTGCACGTATGGGTGTGGGTATAGGGGCACAGAGAGAGGCCAGAGGTCAGCCTTGGGTATTGTTCCTTGGGCACCATGTACCTCGTGTTTGAGACAGGGTAGGTCTCTCTGGTCAGTGAACCCCAGGGATCCATCCACCTGGGATTACAAGCCTGTAGATGATGGAGATCAAACTCAGGTCCCCGTGTTGTAATTGGCTTCTTCTTTTTTCCTTGACAGGGTCTCACTATTTACCTCTGGCTGACCTGGATCTCGCTCTGTAGACCAGGCTGGCCTCAAACTCTCAAGAGATCCGCCTGCCTCTGCCTCCCGAGTACTGGGATTAAAGGTGTATGCCACCACACCTGGCTCTTGACTTCCACCATCACACCTTGTGAGAAACGACATCCCCAACTTGTCCCGCTCCCATCCGCCCTAGAGCCATGGCCCCTTACCTTGGCGTGACCCGCGTGAGCTCGTCTGAAGGGTGCAGGATGCGGCAGGTGGTGAAGGTGAAAGTGGAGTTGGTCTGCGACATGCATTTCCCCGGATAGTGCGCTAGATTGGGACGGAAGAGAACAAACACATTCCTTGCATCCAAACAAACCATAATAAAAGTTAAAATCCAGCATGACCCTCCACAGACGTGAGAGGCGATGGGCTACCTTGTGAACTGGATCTGGGCGAGGAAGTCGAGACACCGATGTTCTGGACTGAAGGTGGTCCCTCAAAAATAACCATGTTTTTGAGCACTGGTCTGCAGAGCATCGA
Source organism: Peromyscus melanophrys (assembly GCA_902168415.1). Classification (NCBI taxonomy): domain Eukaryota; kingdom Metazoa; phylum Chordata; class Mammalia; order Rodentia; family Cricetidae; genus Peromyscus; species Peromyscus melanophrys. The sequence continues at coordinate 20,046 of CABHPR010131236.1, read as the reverse complement.
ATCCCAGCTTCCGGCCCAATCCAGACAGGGTTCCTCATCAGAGTTCTGGGCCAGTAGTGGATCCAGTTCCCAGGGGATGGGGGAGGGCCAATGGGCCTTCATGGATAAATTTAGTTTTCCACCTCAGAGCTCAGATCTGCTTTCTTCCAGCACTGTTTGCTGTGTATTTCTTTTCATTGACAAGCAGGTGCCAGTGCTCTGCCCAGAGGGAGCGGTGGAGTGGGCAGAGGAGGTGCTTGGTACCTGGAAGCAGGGCAAGGCTCACGAAGCTCCCTTTTCTTTTCACACAAAAAGGGGCTCAGGGACGTTGGCTCCACTACTGTCCGCCTGCGATGGTCATGGTAAGAGGCGGCCTTGGCCGCCCCAACAACAACGTCCAGGAGTTCCAGAACCCAGTCTGGTCTGACCTGCCTCTCCCTGCCCCACACTTGGTAGCTTTCTTTCACACGGTCTCTGGGATTTCCATTTTTACTGGAACTGAAACAAGGTGTTCTCCTTTGACCGCTCTGCACGTTGTTGTTAGGGCGGCTGACGACCAAGGCTGGAGCAAAGCAAATCATGGGAGTGGAAGGGCCATGCACCAGAAGCCAGCGAAGGATCAGTGAGGCAGTCTCCCAAGACGTCGTGATTGTCAAGGTCATCCTAACTCATAACTCGAGCATTGGTGGAAAAAGAAAAAACGAGTGTGTGGGGTGCATCAAAACATACGCATGATGAAGTCACCAGAGGAGCGCCCATCCCACTGCCTCACCCTGCAGCAGCTCAGCCCCCAGACACCTCCTGGAAACGCAAAGGCTACGAAGATTCAAACTACTAGAATCTTCTTGTGGTAAGTTTTCTCTTGGGTTTGAAAAGGAAAAAAAAAAAAAAAAGAATCTGGTTGTGCCTTAAAAGAAAACCAGAAACCAAATGAAGCAAACATAATAATAATAATAATAATAATAATAATAATAATAATAATAATAATGGGTGGGATGGGTTGGAGACACAGATCGGAGGCAGGGGGACAATTCCAGAGCACAAAAATAGTGATGATGACTAGAAGAGAAGGGCAAATGCAGTGTATGTTGGCAGCGTGCCCCAGCTCTGTGTCCAGGAGGGCCCAGGGACACCTGGGGTGGCAGCTAGCGCCAGGACCTCCAGGGAAGCCTTAGTGGGAGGCACAGAAGGAAACACAGCAAATGAGACAGAAATAGCCTTCGTGGGGCTGGAGAGATAGCTCAGCTGTTAAGAGCACTGGCTGCTCTTCCAGAGGTCCTGAGTTCAATTCCCAGCACCCACATGGCAGCTCACAGCTGTCTGTAACTCCAATTCCAGGGAACCCAACACCCTCATGCAGGCGAAACACCAATGCACATAAATTTAAAAAAATAAATAAAAAGAAAAAAAGAAACAGCCTTCATGAAACAATGACTTTAGTATTGGGTGCAGGCAGTGGCTCCTGAGCTCAGGTAACTGAGAACATGCTGCAGAAAATGGATCAAGCTATGAAGAGGAAAAAAAAGGCCAACAAAAATGGATCAAGCTATGAAGATAAGGCAACCAAACAATCACAAGTCTTGGACAGCGACAAAGTCCAGGAAAAAAAACAACAGGAAGCCTGAGAGGAGGGTTATTGAGGAAAGACAGACAGGGAAAGGAGTAAATAGATCATTAAGGCAAAATGGTAGTAGGAGGAAACATTAAAAAAAAAATCAAGGCCAGGTGGGATTAAATTTAGAAGTGCAGCCCCATCTGAACATGTGGCCAGAATGTGCAACTGTCCCTCCCCAGCCCATTATGTGTACAGTCTCCAAGAAGAACATTTTAGAGATGGAGTTGAATCAACAGAAGTAAAACCCATCACATCCAAATGGGTTTGGGAGATAAGAAAAGGCTGCTAAAAATTCATGTCCCCACTCCCCAGGAGCAACGGACAGCTTTGAAGACCAAGAAGACTGATTATCTGAAGAGCCAAAGCCAGGGATTCGGCCCCTCCACAATACCACAGGGATGTCTGGGAGCTCGGACTCTCGGTGTCACCACGGACTGCCGGGACGCAGCTGCGCCTCCCTTCCTTGGGACACAATATAGAGACAGTGAGTTTACCCAGGAAGGGCTCACCAGAGCCCCTCCTGTTTGTACCAGAGAAGCAAAACATCGAGCCCTGATTCTTGGCTTTAGGAAAAGAACAATCCAGACATGAAAACACGCTTGGCAGTTGGGGCTTGGGTTCAAAACTGGAGTTGCCAAGACCACACTGCACACCAAAGCCCAAAGCCCAGCTCAACTGCAAGTTCAAATTTTGTTTACCTCACAGGCTTCATTTTGAGGGCACAAAGGGCAGGGTTTCTTGGAACGACTACTCCAACTTCCTGGTGAAGTCCTTATTCTTGTCTCAGCCTGACTGGAGGGCTTCGGGCATCATGGGGGACGGACAGATGACACACTTGGTCACAGCCAAAGGCTGAGTGGCAGGTTACAAGCAGGGTCAAGGTTACTGTTCGTAACTAAGCAAGCCAGGCACTTCCAGAGGTGGATCCCTGTGCTGACCTGGGCTTTGTGCTCACTAAGACAACAGCCCACTCTGGGTACCTGACCACATTTTAGATGGAAATGGATTTTTCTTTCATTTAACAACTCTACGTTTAGCTGGTCTTTCGCTCTAGGTTTTGATGCTGATACAAGAACTAGTAAGGTTTAAAATCAACTAAGCCTTGGCTGTCAGAGACCCACAGGGGTGAGATAAAGATGACTGGTGTACCACACGCTAACACCCGCTATGGCCAGCTGTGGGCGGGCGAGGGAAGGTTGAGGCCCACTTTGTTCTTGTTTGTTGGTGTGGCCTGCGTGCTTCTGCTTGGAGTGAAGGCACCCGAGAGGCAACACTGCCTGCTTGCCTACGGCGAGGTGGCTAGGACCCATGGTAGGTCATCCCTGACACAGTCCTGCGGCTCCAACAGAGTTGGGTGGCAGGGTGGCGGGGAGGGGATGCTACATACACCAGGGTGGCTGTTGCCCTGCAGAGTGCTGAAGTCTCCCAGGGTTGTTGCTTCCCCATAGCCCAAAGCTCTCAGAGGAGAGGAGTATGGCCAGACGCTCTGCTGAGCTCAGGGCCCGCAGGGACTTAAAGATGACTGGGACTGCCCATCTGGGCAGCCACAGTTGGACACAGACTTCGTTCAGCCCCTCCGGGGAGGGGCAAGCTGACAATACACTGGACTAACCACTTTCCCTCAGAGCAACACCCTAGAAGCCAGTGGGCACACGCAGAGGTACTGAAGCCTGTGGCTGCAACTGGAGTCTTGAGATATGACACAGACCCAGGCTATTCCATAGACCTTTGAGAATGGGGAAACGCTGGCCATGCCACACACTCAGCTACGTCTTGTTTGTTTTGAGGTAGGGGCTTATGTATCCCAGGCTGCCTAGAGCTCACTAGACAGCCTAGGATGACCTTGAACTTCTGATCCTTCTGACTCTACCTCCCAAGTGTTGAGATTATAGGTGTGCACCAGCACCCCTGGTTTACAGTCCTGAGGATAGAACCCAGGGCTTTGTGTACGCTAAACAAGTGAACCACATCTTCAGCCCCAAGATATGTTTAAGATCGCATAAATAACTTCTAACAATGTCAAAACATTTTTTTCAAATGTATCTGGGAATCTTGAAAAGGGACCCCATCTTTACAGCTCACAGAGTGCCTTCTGTACTCGCTCTGTGGGAAGTAGGCGCCTGGGGTGAGAGAAGTAAGCAAGCCCTCCCCTTCCTTGACTTGACCATGTGGGTGTGAAGCTGCTGTCATGTGATTTGCACCCGCTGTGCACTTTCTATGCACCCTTTTTCCTTCCCACCCTCTACACACACACACACACACACACACACACACACACACACACACACACACACTTCCAGTAGTGGCCACAACATCAACAGTGGTACCCAAGGGTCTTTCCTCCCCCGCCCGCCCCCCAAATTGCTGAAAATAAAAGCTGCTCTCTTCAAACTGAACGGCCTGCCAAGCCCTAAGCACATGAGCTGGTTTTTGTTTTTACAGAATACCCAGCTGGTAATGGCATTGTCCTGCTTGGGATGGGAAGGTTGCCTTTTCATGAGCCAAAAAAGGAGGCAAAAGCAATGTTTTAGAGTTCTTCCTAAAGACATTTTGCCCATAAAGACAAACATCATGGCATGGAAAAATGTTTCATAATGTAACAGCACCTGTGAAAGATCATGTATAAAACCATGTGCCCAATGGCCACATTCGTACAAGCACGGAGCGAAGGATGTTGCACAGTTAACTTGCACTTTCCTCCATACGGGGACATTGTCACACTGGTTTCAAATGAGACTATGCAAAACTTGTTTTGACATACAGTCTAGTTATGTTAGCTCAGGCTAGCCCCTGAATTCATAATCCCCATGCCTCAGCTACCTGAGAGCTGGGTTGACAGGTAGCTACCCTACTTCACCAAGAAAGTGATTTTAAACTATGAATTGTTGTACTTTAGTGACAAAACTTTCTAAACTCTTAGCTTCTGGCTTCCCTCCATTCCCAGTTTTCTCGATTCTTGAATGTTTCTTTTAACAGCCCCAGTCTCGTCCTGTAGCTCTGTGAAAGCCCCTGGCTCCCAGCCCATTACACCCCAGTCTGGTAGATCTTCTGGAAGTTTCCACTGTGGAGACTGAAAAGAATCATAAGATCTTTTCCTGGTTCTATACAACTGACATTCAGTTCCTGTGAACTTGAAAACCCTATTCTCACCATAGCACACTGCCTGTCATCTGTTTAATCACAAAAGTATGTATGAGTTAGGAGATGAACCACTTCATAACATCCTGCAGAGAGGGCAGGAACAACTTTTGAGCGCCTCTTAGGTATCTCTGGAGGAAAAGAACATTTTAGAACATGGTAAAACTATCAAAGGAGTAAATGCAAAACTCTCTCTGGATCTTTTTCTACTAACAAGGCCAGAGCACACGCCGCTGGCTCCTCATCCTCCCTTCTGGGGCTGACACAGAGGTCAGGAAGAATCCTCGCCCATGGAGAGTATGTCTCCCATTCTTCTCAAGGGGTGGCTGTCATCTGTCTGAACATCCCTGTATGCTCATAAAGTCCTCTCCACACAGGTGCCTCAGCAAGCCACATGGCAGCTCTAGTGTCCTGGAGGGGAGACACTCCAGTTGGCTCTGCTCTCTAAGTTTTAGGCAGGGCCACGCCTGCACTGTCCATTTTTGATGAGTCCACTCTTCCATTCCCTTCCTTCACTGCTCTACTTCCGGTTGCAGATGGCCTGTTACGCTCAGTTCACCAAGTGCTCTTAGAAACAGCCCTAGACTTCCTTAGCATGTTCTGACCCAGTGGGTGTGAGCAGACCACTCACTCTTTAAGGACTCAAGGATGCAGAGTCAGGGCTGAGAAAAAGTCCCCATCCCATGGGGAACACGGAAGGCACTTCCCTCTGCCAAAGACACCAGAAGGTTTATGAGTCAATTATACCGACCTTCCCTTCCAGACCCACTGGGCCACTGGGCCAGTTTCTTCATACAAGCTATGTGCACCCTCCTCTGCGGAGAGCGGTGGGACTGAGTGTGACACAGATTCAGGGAGGAGGACTTGCTCTCATGGGCACCCGCTCTGTGACTGGCCTCACTGGCCAGACTTCTTCCCATGGCGGGCTATTCTCTTCACTCCTTCACTCCACAAAAGCTCCTGAGCACAGCTTGGATCTGTGTTTGGGTAAGGAAGTGGTACAAAGGCTGTTTCCTGACCTCTGCCTCTGAGAACAGAACTTCTGAGGTCTGTTTTGAATGAGTGTGATTTTAATGGTCTACACTGATGCCAGGATCTTGGGGCCCAATTGTGAGTCATGTGCACTTCGGGGGTCACAGGTGGATAAAGTATGAGCCAGTCTCAGGGTATTATCTCCATGTATGGCAGTGACAGACAGACAAACTGACTTTTGACTTCATCTCTGGTGTTGGTTTAATCTTCAGGAGATTCAGCTGAGCTCAAGCCTGAGCCTCTCCCACCAGCCCGCTACAGAGTAGACTAATTAACCCTTTTCCTCATGCAGACCTTCCCCAACCATGAACTAAAACAGAGTGCCAGGGACCTGGCGATGACTATCCTGAGAAAAATGTGCTTCCTGTGTCAACTCAGGACATCAAACAATCATCAAAATAAATAAAACTATGACCTAAAGGTTGTTTTCAATGGTCCATTTTAATCTTCTAGATCATTCACAACACAACAGCATGGAACCAGCCTTCTCAAAACATGAGATTAAGGGGAAAAAAATCACAGGATGCTTCAAAAGATACATTAAAATACACTAATGAAAATGTTTACTAGGTGAGTCTTCCTACTCTTCACCCATGCTGGTACCAACTGTAAGGAAGACTGTCAACTGCCTTCTGATTCAGACTTCTGCCCTCTGAGATGCTCCCAAGCACACAGCAGCTCTGGGAGCTCAGGTGTCAGCGCTGGGCCAGCAGAGACCAGGCCAGTGGGACATAAATCCCAAGACTGTGGAGCTCCAGGCCTTCCCATGAAGACCCATCAGCCTTTACCCACACTCCCTGACTGTGCATAAGGAGCATTTGGGGTATCTGGCTTGTCTTGGGGTGGCGGAGTCTCGTGCTCCCACTCCTGACAGCAGAACAGATCAGTCATTTCAGTGGAGAAAAGGAGTCACATGGCTCTGCACACCTTCCCTCTGCACAGTGCTTCCAAAGAAGAGCTTCCCACAAGAAAACAAGCTCTAGAGAAATCACTGCTAAACGGGGCGCCTTTCCTGAACGACCCTGAACAACTGATTAGCTGTGCTGGGAGCACACACCTTGAGCCTGATCTTTCTATAGTTTCTGCTCTACATGTGTTTGACTGCCCTCAACTCAAGTCGCTGGCTGAATATACTATAAGGTTCTACGAGGGGTGGGGCATTAGGCCAGAAAGTCCACTGTCACAGGAAGGGCAGAGGCTGGGCCTCTCGTCCTCATAACCAGGGCTCTCACCCTCTGACCTCCCACACAGCTCTGGGTGCACTGATTTTATTCTTTCTGAACAACTTCCCCCCAAAGCACCTGAAGGGTGCATCTTTCATCTTCCAGGATGGGCATTCCAGCTATAGGAAGGATCTATGTGACCTCTGACTGCTATCCTTTCTCTATGGCAGTTAGCCAGATGTTGGTGCTGTCTGCCTTCAGATGGGACCCAGTGTTGATAACAAATCAAGACTCGAGGCTGCAGCTGGCTGTCCTGTCCTTTTGTTTGTTGAAACAGAATCTCACTATGCAGCCCAGATCCTCCTGCCTCAGCTTCCTGGGAACTGTAAGTGCCTGGATTGTAAGTATACACCACCAGGCCTAATGGAGTGTGTAGATCTCACAGGATGAATGCTCATTCCCTCTATATCCTTCACTTGGTAACTTACTTTAAAAACTCAAAACAGAAATGGTTGTGATATGCCTCTAAAGTTGTCATTTAAAGAAACAGTTGGTCCAAGTCAAGCCCCTTGACCACAGCTGTCTGCAATTAACCTGGGGATAGGCGACACCACGAAACCCCGGCTTCGTACTGCCTTGGATTGCATGGCAATGTTGTGGCCTCTACAAATTAAAATTATGAATCAGAAAGGTGAATATCCTTTCTTTGCATCTAGTGACTTGGGGATGTCATGAGGATGACAGTATTGGGGTCACTCATCTTTTCTCTCATACCCCGAGTTCTTTGTCTTCCCAGGACAATGAGCTAGGAGGTCCAAGAACAAAGCAAAGGGAGCATATGGATTAGCAGTAACTGCATAATGCCCCAGAGGTCCCAGGAGCCCTGAGCACAAACTTCCCACCCCAGTGCAAGAGGTTTGTGGGTCACCCCGTACACCCACGGTCACACTGTTGATACCTGGTGGTGGGAGGGGTTGGCCAGAGCACCTAGCATCCTCTTTGTTAAGAGATGAATGACATCTCTTACATTGTATCTGGTTAAAGAGTGTCACTGAACACTTATAAAAAATCCATTTCGAATACATGAAAGTATCACATGCTCCTTCACAGAGCTGGCATGGCCGACCAGGCACCATCTAACTATCCCCTGGACTTCTGTCTGATTTTCACACATCCTACTGCCTCTCACTCTTCATCATTCCCCTAAAATTGCTCAGCTTGCTCACTTTGGAAATCCCAAGATGATATGGGAAACCGTCATATCAGAGTCAGGGCAGGATGGCCGCTACAGAATCTAGGAGCACCTGTTCTCGGGGCACCATATCCCACTTTTTAGCAGCCTCTCCTGCTCCCACTTGCAGGGCCCTGCTGGGCCACGCACCTCCAATCCAAGATGGGCAGAGGTGCCCACTTGTCACAAAGTGGAGGATTTGGTCTCTATTTTAAAAACAGAACCTGACGATGGGAAAGCTTTTCCCTGTCACCCACACAGACGAGCGGAAGCTACAGACACAGAGTTACTACGGATGGTGCCAGGAACAGAGGTGAGCAAGGCCCAGAGCTCTGTCTCCGGTAAAGGTGTCAGGTTTACAGGACTAATTGAGGCGCCCTCACCAGACCCCTCCTCCTCCTCCTCCTCCTCCAGGCCCGCTGGCGCTGGCGGCTTGTGCATCTCCTCTGGGGAAGCCTGAGGCTGGCTGGAGTAACTTCTGCTGCCTGAGACAGTCACACGTGCTCGGGACCTCTCACCTGAGGTCTCCGGGTGCTGAACTGGCGTGGAGGTAGCTAGGCCCGTGAGGGAAATGTGGTCACCTGTGTCATCCTCCTCAAAGTCGTTAAGGCAGTACACTTCATCCAGGTCCACGTCCAGCGTCCGGAAGCCCTTGGTGACCACACCAGGACGGGGGTCCAGGATGCCCCCAAGATGAGGTTGGGCCAATTGCTGCCAGTGGTGAAGCGTGGCTGAACCTTGTGGGAGAAGAGAGAGAGGGGAGGAGAAGGAGAGAAGGGGGTTAGGATGCCAGCTAGAGCAAATGTTTCCCACCCTCACACCTGCGCTTGCGTGGGACTGTGGGCGGGACTGGGCTAGATCTCACTTGACCCTTGCAACTGGACAATGGCGCTATCCCCTGCCGTACCAGGAGGGGGCACCACTGTGAAGAACCAACAATTTCTAAAGGAAAATACATGCTATATACTGGGTGCCAATGTTTGGTTACAAGTGTTTTAGAGCACCCCATGCCACACTTAACACACTATCATTTCTCTGACAGAATAGGGTGAAAATGGCCAGAGAAGAGCCACAGGAAGCTTGTAACGACGCATGAGAACACACAAGGACCAGGAAGCCACGGGACACTCAGGTACAAGCCTGCAGACTCCCACGGCAGACTCACCCGCAAACGGAAGTTATAAAAAAAGAGTAGCCATGAAGGAAGGTAGGTGAGGACAGGGGTTCAAGAACAAGGTAAGACATCACAGAGGCCTAAAGCAGTGGAGCCATCTCCAAGGTGACACTGGACCCTAGGACTCAGGTGACAGCCTGTGGGGTTTGTAATAACAGTGTGTCCCTGATGACCTCAGGTATCCCAGGCGTTCTACCAAGAAGGCGCACAGGGCCAGGAGTGACTGGAAATCCTGGTGCTGAGGAGCTAAGTGATATCTCAGACAGAAAGGTGGCTGGGGTGGGTGAGGGGCAGCTCAGGCCTTCAGTGCTTCCAGACACCTGGGTCCTTCAACTTGCCATGGAGGTCTGAGAAGGATTTTGAAAATGGACGATTTCAATCCCACTTAAAATGAAAAAGCAAAGAGCACACTTTGAGTCCTAACACCCTCAACACCCCTTCCAGGTCCACACCAGTTTTAAGGATTAACAGACTTGGGCCTACTGAACAGAGTTAAAAAAAAAAAAAAAAAAAAAAAAAAAAAAAAAGAAAACAAAAAACAAAAAAACCCCAAAACACCCTCTGTGAGCAAAAGGAAAAAACAAAACAACACATTCATGTCTGTATGGACTCCAGAAGTCCTTAACTTGGAACAAAACACAAGTTATTTTTGGTGACCACAACTTTGGGAGAAACAAGGATGCTAATGCCATCTAGTGGCAGAACTCAGGGGTGGTGCTAAGCATTCCAGTGACCCCAGAGTCCCCACAGGCAGAAGACTCAGCTTCAAATGGCACCTGGCACTGAGACCCTAAAACCATCCTTAAGGTCCATATCTGTTGAGAATCTGAAGGAAATCGCTGACCAAAAGGGAAATGCGTGTGCCAAGAACTCCAACAAAAGTGCCACTGTTTCGTAAATCTAGCTCATATCGGACATGACAGTATGGTGTGCCTGCGTGATTTACATGCGCGGTGTTGATGGAGGACGGCAGGCTGAAGAAGCACTATACTGTAGACCGTCTATACTGCAGACTTCTCAAGACAGGGTTTCTCTGTGTAGTTCTGGCTGTCCTGGAACTCACTCTGTAGACCAGGCTGACCTCTAACTCAGAGATCCGCCTGCCTGTCTCCCAATGCTCATGTAAGCCACATCCTAACTTCATATTGTAGCATTATCTGCAAAGCATGTTGTAAGTAGTCACATACACACATTGTAAGGGTTTCTTTGACCTAGCTGCAATCCAAATGGGACTTGGGAGGAACTCAAGACGTGGTAGCCTTCACGTGTGTGAGACCTCCACTACACAGAGATGACACAGGAAGAATATCAGAAGGGATAGGGAAACACACCAGCACTGTGCAACTCAGAGACAAGGCTAATGGAAGGATTGGCTGCCTCAGTTTCCCCTCCCTGTATAATTTGCTGGCTGGAGATGAGATGGAAGACAGGTCTCTGGCAGGTTAACCTATTGTCTTCTCCACTGTCAGCTCACTGAATAAAGACAGCTTGGAGACTCCGTTCCTGCCTCTGCTTACTGGCATTTGAAATGACGGCACATGAGCTCCACATTCCAACAGAAGCTCCCTGGACTCTACACGCAAGCACAGCCATGCACGCCTCAAACTCCCCAGGAGGGATTCTTGCTCACTGTACAAATGGGAGAATGGAAAGTCCCTGAAGCTAAGTGACTGAACTAGTGGTATATGAGTCAGAACATGAGTGCGTGGGCCAGGAGCGTGAGCTCAGTGGGTAGCAGGGGCTGGCATCAGCTGTACAGGTGCTATCAATGACCCAGAGCAGAACTTCCAGGTCGGTGTCCAAGGCCCAGCAGGAGGGCCACACACCCATGCCACCTCTGACAGCCCCTATCACACTATCCACGTGCTTTCTCACAGGTCACAGGAAGAAGCCGTCATCATGGCCAACTCGGACATCCCTGTGTCAGTTTAGGACATCCCTGTGTCAGTTTACCAATCACCAGGCACTTGCTGAGTGTCGGCTACTCTCCATTTCACAGATAGGACAGTGAGTATGGGGAAGGAAAGGCACTCGCCAGAGCTTGTATTAAGTAGCAAGCAGCCCATCTAGGATTAAAATGAAGGCCTCTGGCATCTACTCCATGAAGCTCTCAGCAGAGAGACCCCCCCACCCCCACATGAACCTCATGAATCCAGCCAAAAGCAAGCCCAGATGGCGGCTGCGGATTGTGGAACAGGTGCTTTCGATCCCACAGACCTGAACACTGTTCCAGCCTTAGCTGTGATTTCAGTTACGTCAACAGTGGTTCTCAAGAGCACTTTCTCTTCCTGGCTGGGTCTGAGGCTCCAGGTATTCAAGGAACCCAGCACCTGAGCAGAGGAACACTCACTTCCCCACCCTGCCACTTCCATGCCCCAAGCCATTCTGTAGGATTCCACCATCTCCCGGCTCCACCACCCCTCCCTGCAATCTTTTCCTGATATAGGGAGCACAGTCAAAGGTGACTGAAGCAGACCTTACCCAAGGGAAGCACAGGCCGCCTCTGCCCTCTCCTTGATCTCAGTCTCACCCTTCAACCTGGCTTCTTTTCCTGTCCAATAGGAAGTGGGAAAAGCACTGTGCTACTGACCACTTCTCACCACTTACTCCATCTAAGACTGCCACACTCCTCCCACCCACTTGAGAACAGGCTGGGACAGGCAGAACACAGGAGAAGGACTATTGCCCAGCTCAATCTTTTTAAGACAGACATCTCTTTTTTTTATCTTGAATATCCTGTTCTTTACTGGCAAGATGGTTGAAATGGGAAATGGAGAAGTAGATGGAGGACACTGATTGCTTCAGTGATGTTCCCAGACAATGGTCTCCAGGGACCTCACCCCAGCTGCCTTTACTGGACTGCTAGAGATCAAGGATATTCTATCGGTGTCTTACTAGGCCAATGGAAAGGCGTGTGAGAACATAACCCCAGCATAATGACGGTTCAGGGGTCAACAGCCATAACTGGGCCCTTCAGACCCAGGTGGCTGAATCAGGGACAAGTCTGACATTCTTGTTTGATAGCTATGCCCATGTTACAAATAAGGGAGATGGTTCAAGAGGAGGGCTCAAGAGGAGGGCTAACTCACCCAACACAATGACAGAAACTGTAGTCAGGGACACAACTACACTAACATCCCATCTTAGAGCCAATACAATGATGCAAATATTGATTGTGGAGGGAAAGGAGGAGAGAACATATCAGTTGTCCTCTAAACAGCTAAGAAAGAAGTCTGAGAAATATAAAATGAAGCCAAAAGGATCCATATCACAGGGTGTGTTACAGGCTACAGTGATAAGACATGACTTTTTAATGGTAGTAATTCAACTTCTTGGGTGTGTGTGTGTGTGTGTGTGTGTGTGTGTGTGTGTGTGTGTGCAGGATGCCACAGGTGAAATTCATCTTACACATGAGTGGAGTTTCTTCTTACTCTTGTCATAAAAATAAAGGCACAAAGTTAGAAGAAACAAAGATGAATTGGTCAAAATTAAGTTTTCAAAATCTCATCCTGCAATGCACCTGAAAAATGAACCCAAACCTATCATAGGTCACCCAGTGAAACACAGTTAAGTATGGGAAGCAGAGAGATGGTCAGTGTCTAATGAACTTTGAGAGACAAAAGAAGAAAAGAAAAGAAAGGCAGAAATAAAATTGCAGAAATGGAAGATTTTATTGAAAGAAAACCAGACATATTGAAGGTCAGAAAACAGAAGCTCACAACTGAATAAACAATTAAAAAAGAGTGAGCCGCCCCTTCCCTGGGCTAGGAAGGACCTATTACACAATTAATTCATCATTATTAAAAGGAAAAACCAAAAATAGCCCTTCTTCTTTCTTTGGAAATACAGGGACTGCGGCACATCGCACGTCTTTACTAATCATGGCCTCAGCTTGCAGGCTCACACCATCCCTGAGGCAGCAAAGACAGAGCTTTCGAGATGAAAATAATCGTTGTCCTCTCAGGTACAAGTCTGTACCTGTGTGACAGAAACAACCTGTGGCATTGAAATGTCATGATGAGTGTGGAGCGTAATTAGACTGAAGCATCCAGAGACTCTCCTTAGAAGGGACAGTGATAAAAGCTGAGAAAACACAGATGTGCAGACATCTGGCTTCACATAAAAATGCGATGCGTGGTTCTAAAGCAGGTCTTTCAACTCACACGGGCTTCAAACTCAAGTGGGAAAAGCAAGAGCAGTGCACACTTGGTGGCTCCTGACAAGGCCATGGGCTCCAGGGAAATGTGTGACATGCAGAACAAAAGGAGAAAGAAAATGGTGAGGTTTTCTAGGAGCCCCTGGTACTAATTAAAGAGTGAAGCCCCTGCACAGGGGGCTTGCTGGGCTCTAGGGCTGGCCTCCAGCTCTACCTCCTGCCTGCTTCCACACTGCAGGTTGCAGGGCCTGGCTCACCTCCAGAAAGCCACAAATCCGAACATATGAACACACACAACACTTCCACGTGGCTGGGGTTGGTACTCACAATGCCTGGTTTGTGCTACTTGACAGTGAAAGTTCTGAGAAGCCGGAGCATTTCTTCTCTAGGCTTCTCAGACCTTTGGGTTGATCTAGAACTTGTTTGTTGTAGTGAGGACAAATGGCCACAGCAGCCATCGGGGAAGGGTCTGAAGCTGCATACCTTCCACTAGGCTTGGCTCCTAAGGCACTAAGGACAAAAGAAGAGACCTGCGGGCCACCTGCGGTGGTTCCCTGGCTGATTCACACAGGCCACCTCAGAGGAACTCAAACCAGCAGCGTGGGTGGCTATCTCGAAAGAAAAACGAATAGGTGTGACAGAGGTGGCTGGCTTTCCTGTGGTGGATCAGGGCCCACAGTGAGTCACAGAGGAGAACAGAGAGGGGCCGTGGCCCCTGGGGGTCACCTTCGAGCGGCTTCACGATCTGTAGCTTCTCGGGCAGGTAGGAGCGGCTGCTGAAGGACATGCCGGAGAAGCCCGTGAACTCCGAGAAGCGTGAGTGTGTGCCCAGGGACATGATGCTCTCGGTGGGTGTGAGTGAGCCACTGTGCAGCTCGCCCTTCTCAGCCAGCTCACGCAGCTTCCTCTCCTGCTCCTCCTCGAAGAACCTCCGCTCAGACAGGTAGTTCTCCCGGCGCAGGGACAGCCGCCTAAGTGCTGTCTCCAGGTCGTGGGAGCCTGGGGTGCCCGGGGTGCCTGGCTTCTTACTGCGCTCCTCATTCCTGGGGAAGACAGGGGGTAAGTACCTAAAGGGCACTGAGGACCCCTCAGGGCAAGGCCACTGCTTGGACAGCAGATGGTCTAAGGAGCCCAGGCCAGCCAGGATGGGAGCAGACACCTGGAGGAGTTACTTCTGTGGGCCTGAGCTGACTTTTCTTAGAGACAGATGGCTGCATCAGGATGAACTGAAAAATTGCACATAAGCAAATATGTGTTTTCATAACAATCTCCCTCCTGGTGATTTTGGAAGACCTTTTGTAGGTTGCTATTCCTGGGTACCAGAGGGGAGCTGATTCAAGGGAACCCCCTTTTTGCCTCTTAAGATGAAAGGGCTTGGGCTCTCAGGTCTGAGTGAAACCAGCTCTGATCTTGGGTAGCCCTCTGTATGGCTCAACTGATCCAAAGTGCCTGTTTTAGAAGTCCGAGGGCTGGGGTGCACAGGGATTACAGGATGGGTTGGGGTTCTACAGGGCTCTAGGGCAGAGAGGAACTGACTATCACTAAGGAGACCCCACAACTGATAGCCCTCTTCACCCCACCTTCTGAAGCAAACCAGAGAGCCTGGGTCCTCCTCACCCTTTCCAGCATCCAAGCTCCCGAGGGGCCACAGTGATGATTCATGGGGAGGATTTGTTAGTTTCCCCCTTCAGCATGTTATGGAAAAGCATGCTTTGGATATCAACTTGAGATACCCTTTTGAAAATACCGGTGCCGTGGATAAGGTGGGTAACTGGGATGTGGAGAAGTCTCTTGGATGGTGGCTGAGTCCCCATTCAATGGGGCTCTCTTCTCCCCTCCCCACACAAGAGAAAAGCCCATTGCTCACCCCAGGTCAGCTGCCTCAGTTTCCAGGAGGATGCTGTTGGTCTTGTTGTCAAGGACCACGTTGCCAACATCGCTGCCATAGAAGCTGGAGCGGGGGGTGCTGACGCAGCTGGACAGCAGGGAGTTCATGGCTGAGGACTGGTTGGAGCCAGGGATGTTCATAGGGGAAGGGGCCAATGATCTCTGCTTGACCACCTGATTGATGTTTCTCACGGTCTCGAAGACACGCTTCTGGTGGCTGGGGAGAACATGGCAGCCATGAGCAAACGCATCAGGAAGAACCTGGAGCTAGCACCTCCACCTCCAAAGAAACACCTCAGGGAGCCCGAGTGGCCTGCTGACTGAGGGCTTCACGTGTTCCTGAGAGTGTGGGCGCCTCCATCACAGTATAGACTGGGGGGAGATGCAGTACCCAAAGGCTCAGCACTAGGTTCAGCCAGCCCAAGGGACACTGATTGTCACAGATCCGAAGCCTGACCTAGAAATAACAGTCCTGAAGTATTGCTTTTGTCTTTAGTATGCTTGCTTCTTTCAGATCTACACCAGAGTGCGAGCTCCACAAGGGCAGTGCTAACCGCAGACATTTGCAGAATGATTATGTGTAACCATTCATATAAAAGAAAAAGTAAAACTTGAAATTAATCTGAAGTTTCTACCTTGAGATGATAAATACCCCACTAGGCCATTTGTAGAAACTACCATTTCTAAGTGCAGAACCCATAGTTTGATTTGAATGTGTCTTCTTTTAAGGAGAAAAGGGTGGGTACATTTCTGGACTGGCTGCTTCCCTGGGGTGCCGGGTCTGCACACACACTGAAGTCACCAGGACACTAGCCACTCAGTCTCATATAAATTCTGTCTCAGGAGTTTGGGGAGAGAGAAAACATGGTCCCCAGATTCCTTCTAAATGCTCCAGGGAGGTGAAGCCTGAATCTGGAGTTAGGAGGCGAGCTGTAGACCTCAGGAGTCCCCAGAAGAAAACAAGCCTGGCTCACACCATTGAGGAGCCCATGTCTCATTACTGCTGATGGTTCTCTTTGTTTAGAGCAATGCTTTCCATAGGGGAAGTGGAGGTTGGCAGGGAGACACAGCCTCCTTCCCAGAAGCTCGAGTAACTTCTTTTGTTGCTTTGGTGTGTCTTTTGAGACAGGGACTCACTCACACAGGCTGTAGTTAAAGATGGCCTTGAACTTCTGACCCTCCACGGCACCAGGTGCGATGAGGTGCTGGGACAGAACTCAGGGCTTTGTGCGTGTTAGGAAAGGCCTCTACCAGCTGAGCCCAAGCCATTATCATGAGAAAAGAGCAGGAAAAGGTCAGACATGAGGTTTCTCCCTTAACCCGACAGGAAGGACCACAGTTGTGGCTGGTGGTGGCTGAGGTCCACACATGTTAGGTTATAAACAGAACCAGTCCTGAGTCAGTTTGTGGGAACCTGAAATACAAAAACCATGCAGCCATACGTGATGTCTGGAGACTCTGGCTCTTCCAGCTGCAGCTCCTTACGCATAGTTCCCTCAATTTCTGCAGCCAAGGAGTCCTGGGAAAAGACAGAAGCCGTGTTGAGTGAAAAAGGGCATCCATTTCTACATCAGGTCTGAGCCCAGAGGAGCCACAGGGGAAGAAACAGGGGGTCCAGCCGTCTCCAGACATCTTGCCACACAACACAAGGCTAAAAGCATTCTCTATAGAGAGAATCTGCTGACCCAAGGCCAAGGCGGGTTTTGAGCACACAGCATCTTTGGGTGAGAGTGAACAACCCCTAACACTAATGTAGCTGTGTCTGAAAGCTAGTCCATTCAAGGCTCCCTTGGCCAAACTACAGAGATGTGGTTACAGTACAGGATGGGGAACTCAAGGGGGCACAGGAAAGTGTGGTCAGAACAGCAGGAACAAACGTAGCTCCAAATATCTCTAAGCCTTCTGAAAGGTCCCACATGGCCTCCCAGCCCCCACAGGTCACACTAAGCTACTGTCCTCCCAGGCCCCAGGTCTGCAGTCCCAGCTCCTTAGGACTATGACACCCAGGAGGCCAAGGCTGTACCTCTGACTCCCAGGCAGGGACCCACCTGCCAAGGGCTCTCTGGCTCTGCAGGGCAGAGGTCCCTGCCTGCATGGACTGAGTCATGCACACTGCCACCTCAGTGCTTTCTCTGGAAGCTCCTCACCCCACCGGCCAGCCACAACACCCACCTTCACCATGTGCTCAGGAAACAGGACTGCTTCTCCCGGGAAGAACACCGTATTTCTTCTTTGTAAACACTCCCTGCCCATCTGTCACTCCTGACACTACTGCGTCCCATCCTTTGCAAATGTATCTCTCAACCCCTTAATTCCTACTAGTTTTCTTGGAGTACACTGCCATCCTTTTGGGGGTGGGAGAGGGTGGCATGAGCTTTAGGGTCACAGGAAGGCTGGTTCTTGAACACTACTGACTTCCTAGGTGTACTGAGAAGGTTGACCCCACATGCGCCCCACCCAGCCCTCTGATTTGAGGAATATTTATGAAAATAGAAGACATAGTTCCCTCAATGTTCATGGGTCCCCAAATTCTATCCATGGATTACAGATTAAAAACTCCCACCACAAGGCGAAAGAATTGGGAACATTGCTGAGTAAAACCTGCTACTGGCAGTTGGAACGGCAGAGAGCAAGAGGCAGATCTGGGCACTCAGCTCCAGGAACGCAGGCAAGCTGCAGCCTTTACTGCCTTAACTGCCTTTAACGCACGGCACCCTTTCAAAACAACCATCCTCAAAACCTGGGCTTGCCAAGAGCCTCAAAAAGGCAAACAAAAGCTTTTCAGCAAACATGACAGCTGAGAATCCTTCCAGAAGACATGGAGAAAGGTGTGTGCTATCCATCTCTCCTCGTGCGATGGTTTGATTTTCTCTTCTTTTCAAATTGCATTTTTTATTTATTTTGTGTGAGTATGCACACACACAGGGATACATGTGGGTGCTTGTGTACCATGGTATACCCACTGAGGTCAAAGAACAACTTTTGGGAGTTAGTTCTTTCCTTCTGCCTTGTTGAAATGGACGTTGTTCTTATTTCTGCCACTTTTCAGTGTATTCCAGGCTAGCTGGCCTGTAAACTTCTGGGCAATTACCCTGTCTCCACCTCCCATCTCATAATACGAATTCAGAATTACAGATGTACACCACCAGATCCGGTTTTCATGTGGTTTCTGGGGATCACACTCAGTGGAGCAGGCTTGCACAGCTGGTGTTTTTATGTGCTGAGCCCTGGTTTTGCAAGACAGTTTTAAGCCCTCAGCCATGCCCCACTAAGTTACCCAGTAAACTCCTTGGCTCACTGAGCTGGACTTGGTGGAACTGTTCCTCTGGGCTGTGACTGCCCTCTCTATCTGAGGTGGATAGAAAACAGACCTTCCAGGAAAGTATCTCAGCAAGAGCTCCCTCCATAAATCCCTTCTCAGCTGAGATGGCTCAGAGAAGGTTAATTCCTGGAGCCCATGTCAAGGTGGAAGGAGAGAGAACTACTCCACAGAGTTACCTTCTGGCCTCCGCACATGTACCATATACAATGCGCCCTCTCCCATCATCACATACAAATACAATAATAATAAATAAATATTTTAAAAATTTAAAAAACAAAAACCTCGTCTCACTTCAGAGAGGATTCGTTATTCTGCCAGAATAATGTCTGGAGCAAAGTCTGAATATACAGGAGCTCTCAGAGGCCTGTTCTCAGCCATCTGTCTGTCATCCACCATGCAGCCCATGTGGAGTGGCTACAAAGCCACGTACTGACTTGCACAGTGCTGTGGAACACAGCTAACGCACGGCCCCACCCTCAAGACATGATGGTGTGCTAGAAGATAGAATGAGCAAGCTCAGTTCCTTACAAGCGGATGTCACAGGGGAACAACTGACTGACTGACTAAAGGCTCCGCTCAGTACAGCCAGTGTCCATGGGGAGACTAAACCTGAAACCCCCTTTGTCCTTCATGTTCCCTTCAAAGCCCCAATATTGAACAAGCCAGGCCAGGACTAAAGAAATAAGATCATGGAGAAATACTATTTTTTTAAAAATTGATTCAGATCCCAGACACTAAATGATACCAAGAGAAGGGTTAATAAACACATAAAGAACCAGGAGAAGAGCAGGCTCTTTAAGACATGGAGAAGGTGCTTCAGGCCAAAATAGCCCACACAGCAATAGCAGCCCTAAGTAACATCTAACTAAACCAAGTTCCCCGTGAAATTATCTCTTAACAGTAGGAGTACAAAGAACAGACAATAAAGGGCCAGTCTGTCCTAGGAAATTAGGAAGCCCCAGCTGGGCAGGTCCAGGTCCAAACAGGAAAGATGCAGGCCCAGTGGTCAGAAAGGGACACGAAGCCCCAGGCAATGGTCTAGGGGACAGAGAGGCACAGGAGAACCCACTTACCATGGGGAACAGGCCCAGTGAGTGGTAGCGCCGGGACGTGGTGTTGGGCATCGTCTTGTTCCGCAGGTTCTTCAGTTCCTCCTGTGCCTCGTGAAGCATTTCCATGCACTCTGCATACTTGTCCTCCAGCTCACGCAGCTTCAGGGAAAGGCAGAGGGTCAGGCCTCCACCGCACCAGTGAGCGCCCAGGCGCTGACACACCCACAAGCCCTCCCTCCCACCTGAGAGGCAGAATGACACAACAGTCCTCATGGAACCAGCTGCCTTGTAGGCACA
>CABHPR010131235.1:16193-26378 GCA_902168415.1 Peromyscus melanophrys | reverse complement strand
AAAAAAAAAAGAGTGCTTGTCGATTATGTTCAAGGCTCTGGGTTTCATCCTCAGTACCACAAAAGATGAGCACACATCAAAATCCCAGATGACAATACATGAAAAAGTCCTTAGCAAAATACTAGCCCGTCAAATTCATCAATATATGAAAATAATAGCATTGCACAACAGAAGGATTTTCTGCAAGCTACATCAGACTAGTTCAACATCCCAACGTCAATCAATGCAACTCACTGAACACAGCAAACAGGAAGGCGCATGTGGATAGTTTGGATATTTTACTTTGGCACAAAACTGTTTAACCAAATTCAATATTCTCTTTTGACAAAAAGAAAGAGGGAGGGAGGAAGGGAGGGAGGGAGGGAAGGAGGGAGGGAGGAAAGAAGGAAGGGAAGAAGGAAGGGAGGGAGGGAGGGAGGGAGGGAAGAAGGGAGGGAGGAACCCAGCCATCTAGTACAGACAGGAACTTCTTTAACCTGTGTCTAGCCATGAAGTAGTTATGGAAGCTCTGTGCTAAGGTAAGGACTAAGACAAGGAAATTGACTCCCACCACTCTTGTTTACCACCATAACAGAGAGACTATCCAGTGTAATCAGACAAGAAAAAGAATGAATGAGTTTGATTCTTAGATGGAACTAAAACTAGGGACAAGTGAACTGTCCCTCAGGGGGCAAACCAATTAACAAACTAGTGCATGAATCCAACGGGACAGGATTCAGCAACATAAAGGGCCAATAAGACGGGCAAATCTCAAACGTGTTACAGTAAGTGAAAGGAACCAGATTTGAAAGAGCACAAACTCCATCTTTTCATTTAAATAACACTGTAAAAACACTAAGAGGAACAGAGCCAGAAAAATGTACCAATTCATGTTTGCCATGAGCTGGAGGTAAAGGATTGCCTACGGAAAGTACGGGGATTCTTTGCAATGGTGAGATTGCTCCGTACCTTACTTGTGGCTACAGTAACCAACCAGCAGACTGAGGTGAATTTCATCTAATTTAAATCATATTTTTAATAGGGAATAAAGAGCAAGTGTGTGTACATATAAACTCTAAAATCAGACCACCTGAACACTGCTTCTTCCCAAACGTGGAACTTAGTTTGTGTTCTACAACTATAAAAAGGAACCAAGAGTGGCTGCATCTCAGAGGGATTAGTTCACCTTCTCCCTCATCCTGCCTCACAGCTAACGTGGTGCTCACCATTGCCGGTACAATGGGAACGTCACATCATGTCCTCCATTGTCTGACTTAAAGGTTGGGTTTAATTAATGTTTGTATTCAGATTTTACAGTTACAAAAATTAACCAAAAAAATCACTGTTTAGCACCTCTTAAGACAAATTCACATTAATTTCAAATACAGTCAAACTAGGCAAGAATTTTCTAAAATCGGAATACAATTTCAACTCAAATCTAAAATTCTACCAAATATTTTACAAATAATTTTAAAAGACTCAAAACCGTGGTCATTTATATTTCGTCTTTCAGAAAGAATAGTCACTGTCCTGATTTTTACCAACTCATCAAATAAAAATTAAGAAAGCATTGTGGGGGAATGGGGGCAGGGCTCAGTCACTAAACTGCTTGCTACTGAAGCATGATGATCTGAGTCTGGATTCCCAGATCTAGTACAAAAAGCTGGGTACAGTGTGTATTTACAATCCTAGTATTGGAACGGGCTGTAGCAGGGGGATTCAAAGGACTTGCTGACCAGCTAGTCTAGCTGAATAGATGAGCTCCTGGTTCAGTGGGAGACTCTGTTTCAAAAAAGATGGAAAGCAGTTGAGGAAAACACTCAGTGTCTGGATACCATATGCACAAGCATACATGTACATAACGAGAGAGAGAGAGAGAGAGAGAGAGAGAGAGAGAGAGAGAGAGAGAGAGAGAGAGAGAAGAAAGTGCTGCAAAAAAGAATATGATACTTTGCTTCCTTAAACACCAAGAACCATGTGTCTGGTAAGACCCTCCCCTAAAAAGATGATACTAGGAAGAATCATTGAAAATGGATAAAAAGACAACATGGTATCCCAGAAATGTTGGCTCCCTCCAGCAAGACAGGAAGTAATGACTTTGTCTGGATATGAATAATCTACTAATGTGTGTGGACTGTGCATGCACACATTGACACATGTATACCACCCCCTCACCTCAGCCTACTGTTTGCCTTTGTCTCTTAACCAGGTGGGATGACCTCTCTGCAGGTTAGAGGATTAGACTGTCGAGAAATCTATTCTGAAATGCATGGCCATAGCTTTCCCAGAGTTCATTACATATGTGGCATATCCATGGCGCTTTTATTAAAGCCCTAGTTTGTGCTCAGTTCTGAAAACATAAAGTGTCATAGGCAACTTTTATTAACTATGTCCTTATCCTTCCAGGCTAAAAGCAAATGAAGGTGTCCTATTTCAAAGATCTCTCCCATCTACTGTCATCTCACATCACATCTCAGTGAGACGCTGCGAGAAGTATTCTTGGAGTGTTATCAACTACAAATTCTGCAACAAGTATGGCTGTTTGCACAGGATTTCACACTGAATAATATAGTAACATCTAGAAATTCCTAACCTAGAGGGAAGGAGGGAAAAAGAACATTTCAAAAGATATTTTAAAAAAGCATGGCATGTGCACAGGGACTTCTCCAACAGAACCCTCAGATTCATTTTAAGCTTTTCACTTGCTCAGAACTATTATTTTGAAATATGGAGCCCAAACATGGATCTTGTAATGCTCCATAGAACAAAAATATTCTTGTGGATTGTATCTCTCAATCAGAAGCCAGGGTGAGGGGATGTGTAAGTGGCAGAGAAAAAGTAAAATCAATGTGATACTTAAAAGCAAATCAAAATGGAGCTATAAGAGGCTTCTAGAAGGACACAGAAACAATGAGACTGAACAGCTTACCTTGCTTTTTTCCATTAACTTTTCGTAAAGTGCCAGGGACCTGGGTGTCACAGCCAAGCTGAAGGCCACATTTCTGCCTCTCAAAGTGATGTTCTTCCTCAGCGATAGAAGAAAGCATGTGTGGCGGCTGTGGGCCAGCTGGGGTCTGATTGGGCCACTGGTGTATCACAGAGCATGAGTCTTTGGCTTGTTGATCAAGTCTGGGGCTTGACGTTCTGCCAGAGTCCTGCGAATCACTATTAGAGCATGAGAAATGGTCCTCTTCAAGAAACAGGGAGTTTGCCTCCTCTGAATTCCCATCATTGCCCTGCTCTTCATCTTCAAAGTAGGTTTCCTGAATCTGAATATCATCTAAGTCCTGGTCTGGCTTGTCACTCAATGCTGAATCGTGTTTGCTTAGAAGAACCAGTGATGCAGCTAACGCATCGCCCGCTTGCTGGAGAGCTTCATAAACTCGGGATAGCCAGGAAGATAAAGGCTGGAAGAAGTTCTGGGCATCCTGAGATGCCATGGCCAACACCATGGCCAACTACCTCACGTGTACAGAGTCCACTCCTTTGGTTCCTCCAGAGCTCTGGGCTTATGTGAAGTACAGAACAAGCACGATGAGAAATTTGAAGTCTCTCCTTTTTTTATAACAGGCAAAACTTTATTAATATACACATAAAGAAAACATGCGCAGGACGTGAGCACCGTTGGCTGTAACTAAAACCAGGCAGCATGCTGGTTCCTGCGCCAAGGTCTATGGAGTAGGTCTTTACGGGGAACAGAGCAACTGTGTTTGATAGGGTAGTCTCTTAGTGGCTGTGAACATTTCACTCTCAACACTTCTCAGCTGAAACAGAGGAAAGACATGCTTACATCTGTTAGAGTCACAATGGCAGACACCTATCACCAGATACCTATAATCAATGTCAGATAGTGTTTGGAGGGTGGGGACAAAGAAACGTTATATTGAACTCTTATGATGGCTAAACAGAAATGACCATGAAACTCTAAATGTGGGTTCTACCCATGTCTGTACACCTCCTCAGGCTCAGGCACAATTTCCATTAGCAGTAATGGATTCTAGTCACATGGACTGAGAGAAGTCTGCTCCCCATAGAGCAGCTTAAGAATGTGAAAAGAGTAAGGGAACCCATGGGAACAGCCAGTTAGGCATGACATTTCAAAATGCAAGAAAAGCTGGAGGTTCCGTGAACAAACATGCAGAACCCAGAGAGCTAACGAACAGGCATCTCTGTTTTGCGACACAAAGGTTTATCCTCTCAAAGGAAATCTGTGTCTGGAATTTAAAAGCTTCCAACAAATCTTAAAATAGAGTTCATACAGTTTTATGCAATCTCTAGAAATGATGTCTATTCTTGGGGAGAAATCACTGAAAATCTGCATGGCAAATGGATCATCTAGCTTCCTGGAGATACATCCTTGGTATCTTGTGCCTTTGACTGTGTCCCCACCTCCTCAAGTTAGCCCTCTGCAACTCATGGGCCTTCTGAAACACACTTCATCTCATAAGATTCATAATCTGAAAGAAGTAGCTCCTGGACATCCATAGAGCAGGACACTGGGATGACCAAATAGCATATGCCTATGCTTTTATACTCATATGCAAACACAAACCTAGATAGCTTTCTGTATATACATGGGTGAGGTTATCTCACTGCTATCACAGTGTGGGACAAAAGTCGTTGTTTCTTTGATAGCCACATCTTCCCTCAGCATCATCCCATTCCTGAAGTTTCAACCCTCTTGATCTCAGCCCTTAGTACAACTGCTTATATTCTCTTAAAAATTTCTTGTTAGTGACTCATAGACACATTCATTCATACAGTAAACAAATAACACTAAGTACCTATTAAGTACTGGGCATAAAGCCAGGCATAAGGTAACCCTGAGCCCCCTGTCCTCATGGAACCTTCATTTCAGTGAAACAGAAACTGAGCCCTGCATTCTCCTCCGAAACTGAAGAATTCATGTGCCTCTTTGTAGCCCTTGTCCTCCTCTAATTTCTGGCATATTTTCAAGCCCTCTTTGTTCCGTTCCTTCTCCTGTTTCCCCTTTGTACTCACCTGCTGGAGGGCTAACCCTCCTATTTTTATTTCTTTGGTTGGTTTTGGTTTCTTTAGTTTGATTAGTTGGTTAATTGGGTGGTTGGTTGCTCTGAGATGGTTTCATGTATCCTGGGCTGACCTTCCACTTGCTATATAGCCAGGGATGACCTTGAACATGTGGTCCTTACGTCTTCACACCCTGAGCACTAGGCTTACAGACATGGAAAACCGCACCTTGTTTATATAGTGCTGGGACCAAACCTGGGGCTTCTGCATGCTAGGAAGCCTACTACCAACTAAACTATACCCTCCCCCAGCCTCAACCCTATTTTAACTTTAAAATTTTATAAACTCAAAATTCACATCTCCAGTCCTTAGCTTGCTCCGTCTCCTGCTCGTCTCACAAATCCAAGTCAGTAGTATGCAACCTTTGGTAGTTCAGAGTCATCTAGTAAATTAATAAAGCACACAAAGGCCTAGCCTGGCTGTAGGAATATTATCTTCCCTGGAGGATCAAACCCCTACTAAAGGTTGATATTTAAAAAAAAAAAATCTGATGTAAGGAAACAGTACATATTAACATGCCACACCAAAATCTTAAATTCAGTCATTTCAAACCCAGTATGTCATTTTGCTTCAGGGATTCACCTCTTCTGTCACAGGACCTCACAACTGTGACTCTCTCTTCAACACACTCCCCTTCTGTTCCTTGCAATCTGCCGTTAGCTTTTGCTCTCCACTGACTGCCTTCCCCGAGCTCCCATTCCCTTATCTCCCTCACCTGGTTTGTTTCAGTCTCCTGTCTTTTCCAGGTTCCATTGGACACTCTGTGCCCCACAGCCTGACTTTCATTTGGGTTTCCTTCCTCTCTGCCCCTGGAATGGAGGCTCCATGGGGAGTGGAGGTCATCTATCTTGTTCTGTCTATCTCGGTGCCGAGAACTATACTGGCCACATGGTAAGTGAATAATGAAGCCATAAGTCTCATCAGAATCATGCCTGGAATAGTGCTCAGTAGAAATTATATACTCAATAATTTTGCTAAATTTATGAGTAAAACCTACACAAAGCTGACATGAAAATCTTCAGTGGTGTTATTGTACCAATTTCCTATTTGGTCCATTATCCTGCCAGCATTTGCTCTCCTCCAATTTCACCCCCCCCCCCCCCCCATTTTGGGTTGCCTTTGCTGCTCAAATGACTTATTCATTTTACATTTGATCCAGAAAGTCTTTGGCCTAAGCAAAAGCGCTTCAGGGTGTTAGAGGCCCGGAATGCCTCTCAGAGAAATCAGTGGTTTTTGCCATCTACTCCTGTCCTTACAATTCATATAGCCCCACTTTTCTTTCTAATGTCCAGCTGAGCACAGGCTGGCCCCAAAGAAACTGCCACAGAGTGCAGACTCAGCCACTCCTTATTACCCCTCACTGTGAGATCCTATATGCCAGTCATGCTGATACACTGAGAATTTCCAGAAATGACCTTGATTTTTCCTGATTTTTATGTTTAACCCAGGATGTCTTCACACTTAGCCTGACTCATTTTTTTGCATTGAAATTCTAATGGCTTTCTCTGCTAATTCTTCATCTACAATTAAAGATATGGCCTCAGAGTACTTAGAATATGTCTTTATGTTATAAAATTACATTTATGTGTCAATATTCTTCTGATGGGTTTCCACAAGTTTGGGGAGTGCTTTTATAGGTTACAGTTACAGAATCCACATATAGCAGGAGGAGCTCTGGATATGTTGGTTGGTTGGTTGGTTGGTTGGTTGGTTGGTTGGTTGGATGGATGGATGGATGGATGGATGGATGGATGGATGGATGGATGGTTGGATCGTGGTGATGTATTATGTACTCTTAATAAATTTGCCCGAACATCAGAGAACAGAACAAGCCACTAGATTAAACATAGAAGCCGGGCAGTGGTGACACATACCTTTAATCCTAGCACTCTGGAGGCAGAGATCCATCTGGATCTCTGTGAGTTCAAAGCCACCCTGGACTACATGAGATTGACTCAGTCTAGAAGAGAAAGAAAGCCAGGCAGTGGTGGCACACACCTTTAATCCCAATACTTGGGAGTCACATGCCTTTAATCCCAGCACTAGGAAAGTTGAGACAGGAAATGATATGGGTGGGTGGAGAAAGGTATATAAAGCATGAGGAGATAGGAACTAAGGTCTTTTGGCTGAGGAAATCTTTTCAGACTGAGGAGTCCTAGAGGTAAGAGGTGGCTTGTTCCTTTGTCTCTCTGATCTTTCAGCATTCACCCCAATATTCTGGCTCCAGGTTTTCATTAAAAGACCATTTAGCAATTTGTGTTACAATGAATGGATGGATGTGTATGTATTGATGAGTGAATGGGTAGGTGAATGGAATGGGTGGGTAGATGAGTGGATAGATGGGTGGGTGGATGAGTAGATGGATGGTGGTTTGATGGGCAGATGAATGGATAGGGGTGTGTGTGTGTGTGTGTGTGTGTGTGTGTGTATGTGTGTATGAGTGGATAGATGAGTGGATAGATAGTGGACTGGTGAGTGGATGGGTGGGTGAGTGGGTGGATAAGTGTGTAGATGAAGGTACTAATGAAAATGTTTAAAGCCAAATGGTCTTGATAGTACCATTTATCATCATCTGTAAAATGGGATTCCCTTACTCTATCAGTTCCTTTTGTCTCTAAAATCCAAGAACATGGCAGATATGCCAAAGAGTTCTAAATCTTTGTTAATATGATAATTCACTGTCATAGTATATCAAAACATTGCAAAAGAGATCAAATCTCTATCTATATATGGGGGGCAGGTGGGGGAATATCTAGTTGTTGTATTCTAGAACACTGAAAAGGAACAGCACCTGTGTCTAGACACGGAAAATCACTGAGTTGGCAATACAGGGTACCACTCATAAAATAAACCTAAACCCAAAGGATATCAGTCATGGAGATGTATATAAGTAAATGGCAATTTGATTGAGAGGGCACACCAAGGGCGATGCAAATATGTATCTACTGTTCTAATTATTTATAGTGCTTTCTTATAGTGAGATGATGGCGTGGCTTCTGATGGGATGAATGTATGGGAGAAAGAGAGGAGAGAGAGAGCATGTGCACTTTATTATGTTACCGTGATAAAGCACTAACTAAAAGCAATTGGGCAGGAAAAGGTTGATTTGACTTAAACTACTTCCAGGTCATAATCCATTATGGAAGGAAGTCATACCAGTAACTCAGGTAGGAATGTGAAGCAGAAACCATAGAAGATTTGTTTGCTGGCTCACTCATTCTGACTTACTCACTCCATCTCACTGATTTAGGCTCAGCTAGCTCCATTATGTAGCTCAGGAATGGCCCTGCTCACAGTGGGCTGAGGCTTCCTACATCAATACTCAATCAAGATAATCTCTCACAGACACGCTCATAGACCAACCTGATAAAGGCAGTTACTCAAGACTCCTTTTTCAGGTGATCCCAGGCTGTGTCAGGTTGACAGATAATATTAACTGGGATGGGAAGGGAGGGGTGGAGGAAAGGAGAGAGGGAGGGAGGGATGGAGGGAGGGAAAGAGGGAGGAAGGTTGATCCTGTCCAGACACCTAGATTAGAAGGGAAAATACACTGAAAGTCTTGAAAAGGCTCATTGCTGGATTCAAGTAGTTATTGGAAGTTTATCATTATGAGAAGTATAAAATTATACAACAGAAATATATATGTGTGTATGAGAAAGCGTATGGGAGAGTGTGTAAAACACATGAGTTCCTGTTGCAGGGGGGCCTGAGAAGATTTACTACCTCTCAAAGTACTCAGAATAATCTAGAAATCTAAAGATATAGTAACAATTGATAAATAAAAAGAAAAGGAAAGCCATTGGTATATTCCCAAGGAATGCATTTTTGAAATCTTACTTTAGTTAGAATTCTGCTGTAATTGTAATGGTAGTTAATTGAACTACGATCATTTTAAATATAGAAAATTACTAAGCAGAAAACAAAAGTGTGTTTCTATATAGGAAACCTATGAAATCCTTGAGTTATGTGCTTTCTCATATATTTTTAAGATCTCCACCAAAGGCAATTGTGAACAAAGAATAAAAACACTTATGGACCTATAGAGGCTGTCAGTTAAATCCTTCTGACCTCCTTTTCTGGTAATGACAGCTTCTTGAAGGGGGTCGGGAAGGGTTAGAATCTAAGAAACACCAGCTTGTAGAAAACCATAAAAATCTGTGATGGAAGTGTGTACGCCTGTGTCATTTTGAAAGGTTTATGAGCTCCTGGAGAATAAGCTACATTCTGAAAGGCAGGAAAAACGTTTCCAGCAGCGTGGTTTCCAGGTAACCAAATCCAAAGTCAAAATGGTATACAAATCTACCTTCCAACATATGTAGATTTTTAGCATTTTTTGAAAGATAAATCACCATGTAAAAACCCCTTCTCACTCTTCACCATGATTCATAGGACAATCTAAGAAAAAGTCAAGAATACTGGATTTATCTAGAGTGTCTCTTCACAGGCAGCGCCAGATAACTTCCCTTGTCTACAAAATGTAGTTATTTATTATTGACACACTCGCCTTGAGGCTAATTAAGTCTACCATTATCAAGCCTGATGGAGAAAGTCATTTTGAATTACCTAAGAAGGTTTGGAAGATGAATAATGCATGCGGTAAAAAAAAGAACTACAAAATGGGCTGCCATCCATCTTTCACAGGAGTCAGGAGTATCCACAGGTGTATTTCTTTTAAAAGCAAATTTGTTATGTGGGTAGAAATACTTGCCATTGAAATGAAATACTTTCTGAAGCATTTGTCCAAGGTATGTTGGCATCTTAACAAATATAAAAATGGACTACTGGGACAGGGGACATGGCGCAGTCAGTAATGAGCTCATTGCTCAAGCATGAGGTTATGAGTTCAATAACCCCACCAAAAGCCATCATATACAGCAACACATAATTGTAACCCCAGAGCTAAGGAGGCAAAGACAGGAGGATCCCAAAGGCTCACTGGCCAGACAGCCTAGCCAAACTGGTAAATTTCAAGTTCAGTGGGGGACCCTGTTTCAAAACATAAGGTAAAAAGCAATGGAGGAAAAATGCTCAATGTTGACCTCTAGCCTATAAGTACATTGTATGTACACCTGCATTCACAAGTGCACACATACGAGCACATACACTCATAACACACACACACACACACACACACACACACACACACACACACACACA
>CABHPR010131235.1:0-16183 GCA_902168415.1 Peromyscus melanophrys | reverse complement strand
ACACACACACACACACACACACACACACACACACACACACACACACACACATACACACAGCAAAAGGAGGGCTACCAAGGAGTTTTGTGCAGTAATACAGACACAATACAGCCACATTGTCATTGCAGGGTCTTGGACATACCTTTATTACTGGGCTTTGGGGCGGGGCAGGAAGAACAGTGGATATAAATCAAAATGAGAATTTCCTTATAATCAAAATATATATTTACTGGTTGATTATGAGAAGAATGAGCCAGAAAGAAAAGAAGGGAGAGAGGGAGAGAGGGAGAGAGGGAAAGAGGGAAAGAGGGAGAGAAGGAGAGCATACTGTTTTAGAACTTTGCAAAGGTTGCCTTGGATCCACCCTTCAGTTATCCCACATCATGGACATGTATCTGGACACTGGTATGTTCTCATTCATAATGCAGAGATCATTATATTATAATTTGTCTTGTAAATTATATTACAGAATATCTTTAAACACATAGAAAGGATCCAACATGTAACAGGGACTTAGTATCAGGCATTCATTATGTTGAACTTTGTGATGTTTTACAAGGTGAAAATATATTAAGTACTTATATGTTAATATCTCAGAAAAGAGTATTTCTCTGGCATGTTATTGTATACAATGTTTTTGAGGACTTACACAAATAAAAGCTTATGTAAAAGACAATAGCTTTCCCCTTTTACAGATGAAAACACTGAGGCTCAGAAAGGGTCGGTGCATTGCTTTGATGTTCATTATCTGGATGAAAGAACAGAAATGGTATTACAGTTCTCTGCTGTTGAAATTTGAATGATTACTCCAAATCTTCACAGAAGGCCAGTAAGACTGGGGCAATTCTAGAAATACCAGAGGTGGGACTATTTCTCCAGGAAATGGCAGATGTTGGGTTCAAACTGAGATGTTTGTCTGACTTGGAGGTTTGGAATTTTTTACATTGTTTGTTTGCTTATTCATCTTACGGGGCAGGACAAGTGGGGAGGTCAGAGGACAACCTGGGGCAGTCAGTTTTCTTCCACCACATGGTTCCAGGGTTCCACTGGGCTGGCCAGCAAGCCCCTTTACCTATTGAGCCCCATCGCCAGCCCCTGACTTGGAGGCCTGATCTCATTCCACTTCTATTTAGCCTGTTTCCCTAATAGAAAACATCTAAAACATGAAAACTGTTGCAACAAATTTTCCAATGTAAATGTAATAAAGTAAAAACAGCTTCAATTGCTAAGTCGCAGAAGGCTCCTATTAAAGTCCATTTCTAAACTTGACAGAACAAATACCGTTGTGTATGCTTGAGCAGGACAATGTGAAACCAATTAGACTTAGTCCAACTGAAATGGGAAGGAGCTGCCCAAGGTTGATGCCATTATAGTGATTGCACTTTTTAAATACTAGATTTCATAAGCCCATTGAGTATTTTTGAGTATCTATTACAGCCAAGGAAATTGAAATACGCTCCATGAATACCCAGTGGTTGTAACACAAACAGGCAAGGTCCTCAGTGGCTCCAGAGGGACTACTGAACCCTGCCTCGGTAACAATTTTCTAAAGAGACTGTGGCTGCTCTTAGATGGAAACCCATTTCAGACACATATCATAAGATCTTAAGGAGAGCTAAAGATTTAATTAATATTTACCTTTTAAAGATTAAGCCTGGGGCTGGAGAGATGGCTCAGTGGTTAAGAGCACTAGCTGCTCTTCCAGAGGACCCCACTCACAACCATATGCAACTCCAGTTCCAGGGGCTCTGACACTGTCCTCTGACTTCTGCTGTTACCAGATATATGTGTGGTACACATACATACATAAATGCATACAAAATATCCCCATACATAAAATTCTAAAATAACAATAAGAAAGGTAAACCATATCTCAAGTGATTAGCATGACCTCCCTTTCAACAGCAAGGCACCCAGATTCCAAGGCCATTGGCATACACATCAACAAGTCCCTGCTGAAGGAGATTCAGGATTTTCAAATAGCATCCATAGAAAGGTGCAATATAATTGAGAGTTAATGTGATAAAAATTGGGGAAAGAAAAACATTAACAGGAATAACTCCCAGATAAAGATACAAGATAGTTGATTTTTGTCCCAAGAGAAGAGAACCATTAGTGTCATTTGAGAATAAATTTTGGGCTCAAATATAAGGAGGAAATATGGAGCTATGGTAATTGTAGCTCTCTTGAGACAGACTAAGCAAAACTCGGGATGTCAGCATTCTGTAGTTGTTAACTGTAGAAGTAGCCAACCTTATAAAATGTGGTTAAAAAGACAGGTGACCACTAAGAATCTCACTGCTTCATACAACTGATTACTTTGCATATAAGAAATATGAAATTGTATTTCCTTGCAATTCACAGGGTCATAATCTTAATACACAGGAACCTAGTCATCGTCTCAACAACCGCTACTGTATCCAGAATTGGTCACCCAGGCCCACCCACTCTTCTTCCTTGAATTTATTGGTCTTCACCCCAACACAGGCATCAGCTGAGTTCAAGCCACCTTGATTCCCACCCATTCCACTTAGCAGCCCCTTCAGTAGTCTGTCTCCCTACATTCACTTTCACCCCATTTCCCCAGGATGACTTCTAACATCTTTCCAAGACACATGCTTGATGAGACCACTTAGCATTTACAACAATGATGTCCCATTGTGACGGCTCTTCGTGGTTGTCAACGTGGCTACATCTGGAACTAACTAAAACCCAAGCAGCTGGATACACCTCTGAGGGATTGGATTTTTAATTAAATCATTCAAAGTGGGAAGAATCACTTTTAATCCAGTTGGGAAGATCCATCTTTAATCTGGTCCACACCTGCTGGCAGCCTACATAAAGAACATGGAAAAAGAAAGTTGTTGCTCTTTGCCCACTTGCTCTCACTCTTGCTGGCAAGTCCATTCCTTCACTGGCATTAGAGCCTGCTTCTTCAGGGTTCCAGCATATACTGAAGACCAGCTGAGAAATACAGACTTATACCTGAGACGTACAGTGGGATGAACAACTACTGGATTCTTGGACCATATTGGTAGACAGCCATTGTTGGGCTAGTTGGTCCACAACCTGTAAGCCATTCTAATAAATGCCCTTTCTGTATGTATTCACTCTATCAGTCCTGTTCCTCTAGAGAACCCTGACTAATATTCCCACCATTCTTACCATAATGTCCTACTCCGGGGGACTCTGAATGGGCATGTCTGGTGTGGTCCTTTCCTGTGTAGTTGCTGTCTACACCTGCATTATCTCCACAAATCCTTCCGCTCCTTCCCTGAAGCTCCCTTGTCTCTGGGATTCCCCCACTCCCACCCAAAAGCACCCACTAATCTCTTTATAGTTCTCAGTTTATACTTTTTCCTGAATCTTTTCCTTCCCCCGCCAGCACCCAAACTAAATTAAGCCAACCTAAAATATCCCTTCAATGTACTCTTTCTTTTAAACTTTGCTCCCCTCCCACTACTCATCCCCGCGCCCCCTCTCCCCTCCATCTGGTTCCCTTTCCATCTTACATAGTTGCCCTTCTGCTCACTTATCACATAGATTTCATTAACCTCTCTATTTCCCACCTCTCCTAAGAGCTCCTCCTCCTCTCCTCTTTCTTGATCTCCATTCTAGTTGCATGACCTATACATATGTAAATATACATGCGTATACACATGCATGCAGATATGTAATTTTAAATCTAGGTTCTGTGTATAAAAGGAAACATGCAGTATTTCTCTTTCTCCAACGCTCCACCACTGAGCTATAGTTCCATATTTGTCTTTTTGAGTCTGGCTTATTTCGTTAAGTTCCATTTACCTCCAGATCCACCCATTTTCATGCCAACACCATGATTCCACTTTTCTTGATGGGTGAATAAATTCCATCATGTGGGTGTACCACTTTTTCTTCATCCATTCATACCTGCTGATGGGTGTCTGGGTTGGAAAAGTGGCCTCTGGTGACAGCAACCACAATAGTAGATAGTCTATTGAGTGACTGACTCAATTTCCTGGCTATTGTCAGTAACGCAACAGTAAACATGGATAAGCAAGTGTCTCTGTGGTATGTTGACTTTGGAGTCCTTTGGGTATATATCAAAGAGTGTTCCAAAGGGCTAATATGTTGCTTCTACTTTAGGTTTGTTTTGTTGTTGCTGTTGTTGTTTTGTTTTTGTTTTGTTTTTGTTTTGTTTTTGAACTTCCATACTGATTTTGATAGTGGTTACACAAGTTTGCATTCCCATCAGCAGTGTATAATGGCTTCTATTTCCCACATTCTCACCAGCCTTTGTTTCTTGTTTGTTCTCTCGATGATAGCCATTCCCAAAGGGGTAAGATGGCATCTAAAGCAATTTTAACTTGCCTTTTCCTGATGGTGGAAAACACTAACCATTTTTAAGAATTTATTAGCCGTTTTCTCACAGCACCTCTTATTCTTAGTAACACATATTAGAGTCTAATAATATATAATTGTAGCTTGCTGGTGGCTTATGTATTTCTTTTCACATCTGTTTTCTTTAATAAATTAGAATTTCTATGAAGTCTAGTAGCTGGTTGATTTTTTTTTCTTTGTTATGTTCTCAGCGTGTAGCAGAGTACCTGATGGTCCCAGGATTGTCAATCAATATTTTTTAATATTGAATACATATAGCTATTTTACTGCCTCATTTCTTGTCAGCTTGACACAAGCTAGAGTCATTGGAGAGGAGGGAATCTTAACTGAGAAAATGTCTCCATAAGCTTACATTGTAAGCAAGCGTATAGAGCATTTTCTTAATTAACAATTGATGTGAGAGGGACTAGCCTACTGTGGCTGGTGCCACCCCTGGGCAGGTGGTCCTGGAGTGCATAAGAAAGCAGGCCGATCAAGGAGGTCTGCACAGATTCAATCCAAATGAGGTCCTAGCACTGAGCGAGAGAAGTGGACACAGGATCCCACTCATTCCTAAGAAACTACCTGCAATTGATACCCACTGGCAAAGGAAAAATTAGTTTTCTCCAATAGAGTGTCACTATGTATATTAACACACTTCAGAGTAGGCTTCTTGCCCAGGAGTAGTTGACCAACACAAAACAAACTCAACGGCATTTTTATAGATTTCTATTTCATTTTGCATTGTTTGGGCATATTTTTTTTTGTCTTTTTGGTCTTTTGCTTATACATTTTGGCTTCTGTTTTTTGTGGTTTTGTGTTTGTGTTTCTTGTTGTTTGTTTGGTTTGAGTTTTGTTTGTTTTTTAAAGCGTGAATAAGAACACAAAATTGGGTAGATAGGGAGAAGGAGAGGATCTTGGAGGAATTGGGTGAGGGCAAAAACATGATCAAAATGTATGAAAAAATTTTGCAATATAAAAAAAAAAACACAGGCTGAGTAAGCCATGGGGAGAGCAAGGCAGTAAAAAGCACCTCTCCATGACCTCTGCATCAGCTCCTGCCTCCAGGTTCCTGCCCTAACTTCCCTCAGCAATGGCATGTGACCTGAGAGTTGTAACAAGAAATAAACCTCCCCAAGTTGTTTACGGTCATGGGGTGTAGGCAGAAGTTTCTGTCCCACAAGCTGCTCCTAAATAACCACACAGAGGCTTAATATTATAAATGCTCGGCCAATAGCTCAGGCTTGTTACTAGCTAGCTCTTACATTTTTGATTAACCCATATTTTTAGCTATGCTTTGCCATGTGGCCTGGTACATTTTCTCAGTACAGTATGTCCACCTTGCTTCTTTCTACATCTGCTCGCTGCTCCTCTAACTCCGCCCTTCTTCCCAGCATTCTCTGTTTGGCTCTCCCCCAACCTTATACTGTCCAGCTATTGGCCAATCAGCTTCTTTATTAAGCCAATTCGAGTGACAAATCTTTATAGTATACAAAATGATTATTCCACAGCATACAGCAATGAAAACCCTCAGACGCCTATGTACACACGTGCACATATTTTATAGTGATTGCTTCACTTAACAGGTTGACATGTTTCAATAGCCTGTTGTGTTTTCCATTTGCAGTGATTTAAGTTTTTTTTTTAACTAAAATTTTCAACCAGAGCCTGAAAGTTCTTTTTCAAATTCACATCTGTGAAACTGCCTCATCTTAAGGACTGTGCAATTCTTATACTGCAGAGGGTAACTCTGCAGTTCACTGGGATGCCATGAATTTCACATTACTAAGTTTGTCAAGAGTCAGGCTTACTTCTGTATTTTCTACTAAAATTAAAGATGTGATGCTCCTTTCATTATCCCCACAGTCACTCCTATGGAAAAGTGGTGCTGGTTAAACATGACAATAATAAAATAAAAACAAGTATTTCTTTAATGAGAGGTTTAGGAAAGGGCTAGGGATATATATGTGCTCAATGGTAGAGTGTGTCCCTGTACATGCTGGGTTCTATCCCCAGCACCATAAAACAAGTAAAAAACAAGAAACAAGGCTAAATAGCACTAAAATGAGTGAGGTACCATGTGCCATTTCTAGATCTGTAAGTAGCAATGACTTGTCAAAGAGCCTTCATTCCCTGGGTTTTCATTTCTTCTTCTGCAAAATAGAAGAAGCATTTCCAGTAAGCCTCTAAAATTCCATAAAGGCAGCAGTCTAACAGGGTTTGGGGAAGCTTCCTTTAGCTTCATTCTTTGGGTTTGTTATTGCTGTTGATATCCAACACATAAAATTCATTTGGGTCAAATATATCTATGATACAGATAAATGAACTTATCAAAATTTCTGGCATTTTCTAAATATAGCAAAATGATAGCAGTTAGTCAAGATGTTAAGTATTGGATCAAAATGAACTGAATTCAGATTGGCCTCCATACATCAGATTGGTTTAATCAAGAAGCTAAACACCTATTAAAACTGCAAATCATTTTTTTTAGAAATTTTACAC
The DNA here is from genome assembly GCA_902168415.1 of Peromyscus melanophrys. NCBI lineage: Eukaryota > Metazoa > Chordata > Mammalia > Rodentia > Cricetidae > Peromyscus > Peromyscus melanophrys. The sequence goes on along the minus strand of CABHPR010131235.1, from coordinate 9,322 downwards.
TATTTCCAAACTGTTGACTGAACAAGCTGTTTCCTGAAGATAATCTTATCATTCCTAGAGTCTCAATGAGTCCTTGTTCCCATTTGTCACTGCTACAGACAACACAGACTGCTGACGTTGGTCTGAATCTAAAAGATACCCCACGACCAACAATTATACAACAGGTTTTAACCTGGTTCCATTTGGGTTTGTAATGAGGGGAATATGAATCTTTCATCTAATGAAATTTTCATGCATGAGCAGAAATCCAATCCATCACAAATTACTAACCCATTGAATATAGTTCTACAAGGTCAAAGGACACAGTCCCACAGTCTGATTCATCCTGGGCCCCCTCATGTCTGAATGAGAACATCAACTGAGACTCTCAAGCTAAATCAATGCTTACAAATGTTTGCTGTTTTTCCTATGGTTTCCTTTTGATTGTTTATGCAAGCTTTCAATCCAAGCAGATAGTAAACTCAGTCATTACCAAAATGACTATTGCTACACATTTTATCTCCTTCATTAGCGGTTATGAAGATTAGGTCTCCTGGCGTCCTTGATGACTGGGCTCTTAGGATGGTGACGCTAATAACATGACAATGTCAATGCTTTTGTGTCTGGCGAGCATTAATAATCAGATTCCCCTGAGATCCCATCAGAATCAGCAGCCTTAATGGGATCTTTGTGGTTACAAACAGAAGTAGGCTAGGCGGGGGATACACAATGTCTCCCGGGTCTGCTCAGACAAGGTGGCCCCAAAGAATGTTTGGGAACACTGCTTTTACATTTCCCTCACCATGGGCAGAGTCCACATGAAAACTGTGAAGCATGATTTTCTGAGTATAACCCTAGAGCCAACGGTCTCTTAAGTAACTACATACATATGACCTATTTCATAGCAGTATGTACGTATACATATGCGCATAATCATTGCATCTATTCAGCTAAAACAAAATGCTGGTTATATTTCTATTTTAATCCCAATGTGCAGGCCTATTGTCTTTTCACTCTCTTCCTCTTTAAGTCATGCAGTTTCTCACAAAAAAGCCACCGAATATTGCTTGCCGGGGACACTAAACACCTCTATGATCTTCCATTCAGATGGTCCCACTCACATTGGACTAGGGCTCACGCCTCCCTCCTGGGAGGAAGGGCAGTCTGCAAACAAACTACCAGCAGCATCTCATTCCAAAGAGAATTCTAGTGCTCCCTGAGTGCTGCAAAGGAACAGGTCATGAGCAGAAATCGCCATCACTTGAAAAGGGTGTTCCCTGTCAGCCTCTATTCTGAACAAAATCTCACACCGAATACATTTTTTTTGGCTAGGTTCAGCTTCTTTGGGAAAATTCTAAATTGAATTCTTTCCCTAAAATGCTCCTAAGACTAGTATGAGTTAGGAATTCAAATGCAAAGGCAAAGTATAGGAAAAATAAGATATGCATGCCCTGGGAAGGTTTCTGAACTAGACAAAGAAACATGAAGTACAGATGTCATAAGCATTACTGTCTAGAGGACAGAGAGAAATGGAGACACTTAGGCAGATCAAAGACTAACTTAAAACAAGAGCTTCCTGTTGGTCAGATGCATCCCAAAGAGCAGAAGCAATTGTTTTTCTCCAGCTGGCTAGATGTTTTCTTTTCATTTGGGGAAAATAAATATGGAATAGCTCAAATCTGGTTAACTAGTCATAGTCCTGTACATTAGTCACATCTGTGTGTGTGTCTTTAGGGCCTTCTTTTATCGTTAAAAGTAATTAAGTAATAACAGCAACAAAGAATGGCTTTACAAACCCAAAATGGGGGATGAAGAACTTTGTAATGAAGAGTCAAGGGAAGGGTGGGCAAGGGGGCTCAGCAGGCAAGTCTGATGCTAAGCCTGAAGACCTCAGCTCAATCCCTAGGACTCACATGTTGAAAGGAGAGAACTGACTTCTACAAGTTCAGTTGTCCTCTAAACTACACACATGCACACACACACATGCACACACACACACGCGCGCACACACACAATAAATAAATGTAATAAAAAATAAAAGTATATGATAGCTAATTTTTTCAAAAGTCAAGGCAAAGCCCTGAAATCCCACCACAACTTCTGTGCTGTGGTTTGCAAGGTTGTGATTTGGATTTTGCTTTATGGTGATTTTGAAAAACAACCTCAGGGCCCGTGAGATTCTGTGGGTAAAAGTTCTTCCTGACAAGCCTGGAAACATGAGTTCAGTCCCCAGATCCACATGGTTGAAGAAGAGAGAACCAATTCCCGCTAGATATCATTTAACCAACACATACATGCACACCATAGCACTCACATGCCTACACACATACAGGTGTGAATGTGTGTGCTCACATACACACACACATAAATGTAATAACAAAATTTAAACATTCAAAGTGCTCATATTTTAAAAGTAGGTTCATCCACCATCCTCCTATCAAATGCCCTTCACTTTTATGAACCAACAACTATGAGTTAATGTTCTATCAAGACTTTGTGAGGGAGAAACTAGTACAAGCAGGTTTTAAGCAAATAAGAATATCCTCTGCCACTTACATTAATTGCTTCTAAGTACTAAGAACTGTTTGGTGGATCCTGAGTGGAGAAACTAAAAGAAAGTTAAGACTGAAAATGCTTTTGGAACTCCTAAATGCACATACTTCAAACAATATCTGTCATCTTGTCATTAAACTTCAGTCATCAAACCTGGAATCACAGGATTTCCATTATAATGAGAGCTTTTATGAAGAAGGCCTCTGCTCCTTATTCATGTTTTAGAAGAACGTAAATATTTTAATAAGTAACTATAGACAGGCCCATTCATTGATTTTAGCCCGCCATGCAAAGTAAGCAATGAGATTTTTAAACCAGTTACTTCAATGATCCCTTTAAAACTGATTGCTCAAACAGCTAGTGGAGTGCGTGGATTCCCAGACACCCACCTCTATGCTGGAGCAGAGATCTGTGCTACTAACTCTATTCTATTCAAACAATAACTCCTTTTCCTTGCCGCCTCCCCAGAAATGATTTTTTTTTAAAGATTTAAAGCATATGCCTCTCTAAAATACACATGAGCACTACTGTCTGGCTGACCAAAGCATAACAATCCAAACTCTGGTAACAAACGCAACCACCACTGCCTTGTGGACTCCTCTAGACTGCCTGTAACCCGGAGAGATTCCTCTGGAAATGCCAAGGAGGAAACAAGGGTTCAGACAGTACTATTCTTTCACATATGCAAGTGAAGCTTTTAATTTATGATAACTTGGCTCTCCCATGATTAAAAATAGTATGTGCATCCTGACTACACCAAAAAGCTCTCAAAACTACCCAGAAAGTAGGTGAAATCCCTTCACTAGCTTCAGCAAAAAGATGTGTGGTGGAGGGTTTTCACACACACACACACACACACACACACACACACACACACACACACACGCCTTTCATCCTGTAGAGGCCCACTGCAAGACTGAGACACATCTATCCGCTAAGTCGCAGACACTACTGGGTGAGCCCATGTGGACAACCGAGGCTTATGAAGAGCTGTCTAGAACTCTCCATAGTGAAACTCCATGCCATGGCCATTTTCAAAACAGAAAAGGTTCGGGAGTGTCTGCTAAAAATAAGATGGAATTCTGTATGTCAGACACATGCGCCCATATGTTATACAGTCATTGGTAATGTGAAAAATCACAGGGGAAATCTGCAGCTCTCGAAACCATGATGTGTGTTTTAGGAAGCTCTCACACTTCGGCGCTAAACATTTCCAGCAGTGATCCATACTCACAAAGCGCTTCAGGCTTGCTTTTATTAATAGCCTGCATCACAGAGGAAGCTCAAATGCCACAAGAAGAATCTGTTTCTAAGGTAACTCACCATGCGTGCTTATGTAAATAATTGAGAAGCAGAGCTGCTCAACTGTGAGTGTGCCCAGATCTGTCAAGGGTGTCACGATTCCTTCCAACCTTCCAAGTTGATGCTTTCATCTCCAGATCCAGCTGACGGGATAACAAGTTCATGGACTGGATGAAATTCTTGGACAGGAGGCTACAGCCTGCTTTCTAAGTTGTAAGAAGGGAGACAGTTGTCTGGGTTGGTTCACTAGTGGAGTTTAAGGGAACATTACCTCTTGAGAAAAGACAAAGAAAGAACTTGAGACAAGGGGGTATAATTCAGAAATGAATCATCTTTGTTGCTAAGTGTTAACAATGGATGATGGGCACATGGGTTCATTATACCATTCTTTCCCTGCTTTCTTGTATGATTGAACATCTTTCCTAATAAAGGTTTTTAACGACAACCTTTTCCCAACCTCTCTACCACAATTCACTGAAGGAAATAAGAACAGAAACACAGATAGAAGACACGTTCCTGTCAAGGTTAATTGTATGTGTCAAGTTAACTGGGCCACTGTGCTAAGATGTTGGTCAAAGATCATTCTGGATGTTTCTGAGGGTACTCTTTGGGTGAGGCTAACATTTAAAGGAGTGAACTTCGTGCAAAGCAGATTTCCCTCTACTGTGGGTAAGCCATCTCTGGACACGTCAAGTCTTGAGCTAGACAAAGACTTGGAGAAAGGGGAATTCTGCCAGCAGACATCATTCTGACAGGACCACAGCCCTGAGTCTTGGCTGGTCTCCAGTCGAGCAGCCCACCCTGCAGTCCCGGAACTTGTCGGGTTCCTTAGCCACATAATTCATTAAAAACCAGTCAAACCCCTGTTCCTCCTTTCTTCCTGACACTCTCTTCTACCTCCCTACACACACACACACACACACACACACACACACACACACACACACACACCACTATGGCCCACTCAAACTTTTCAGTTATTCTATCCAGCAATAAAAAGTGTATTTACAATCCCATTTCATCTGAATCTCCCTGCTTCATCAATTAGTCTTTATTTTATGTGCTTATACCATTTATAATAACCTATAATTATATCAATTATTTGCCTCTTTAGTTTTAGTTTTACCTGCCTTCACTAAAAGAATGTAATTTCCAAGAGATTAATGACTACACTACTTGTCTGTGCCACTTCCAGCACTTAGCACAGCATGGAGCAGGACACAGAGTCCCAATAAATACTAATGTGTACAGAAATGAGTATTCTCAAGGCGGCAACCCTCAACAGACTCCTTCGGGATTTTCATCCTCCAAACAAACAGGGTTCACTTAGTTATACTATGATGGACCCATCTGAGTTATTACAAGTTCAGATAATTTTCCAGAGAACAAGACCCATAGTTTGTGTCTCAATCAAAGTCACCCAAAAAGTCACTCATCATTACAAGGAGATACAAGCTTTGCTGTATCTTCTACAGTTCCACATCTCCTGTAATTTGGTTGAGGCATATGAAATTTCCAACCCAGTGAAAAGGCATTTCACAGGGACATGTGCAGACTGCAAACCAAGGTGATGAAATCAGGAGAGAAGACGCCGCCATGCAGCTTGGCTTGCAACAAATCAGGTCTTACTGTGCATATGTCCAGTGGGGAAGAGTGACAGGAACTGGGAAGGGGATGGTCATGCTCCAGAACAAAAAAAAAAAAATCCTAATTTTGTAATGTTTTAATAGTGTAATCCTAAATTCTGTGATGTTTTTAAAAGTACATCAGTAGCACATATAGCTTTTAATCATCTTCTTAGAAGAATATTGGGACTCTGGGGGTTATGTAATATTTTATTTATTTAAAATTCACCTGAGTAGGATATCCTGAAAGAAACCTGGAAACACTGATGGCGATATTCAAAATACAACATCAAGAAACCATTCCAGCAAGTTTAATATGAATCATACTGCTCTTCCATTAACCATAAAGATTGTTCCCTAACTATATTTAACTAGCCGACTCTACTAAAAACCTGAAATATGAGAAAGTGAATGATAGTTAGATGGGCACATGTCAACATGTTCCTCTTCATCTCAAGGGGCTGAAAGAAAAAGTAACGCCATGAATATACATTGGTCACTACACTGTATAGCTACATCTTCTTATTTTCTTTGGTTCCTTGCTTTGTTTCTAGTTTTTTTGAGATACAATATGGCAGTGAATCTGAGGATGGCCTCAAACTCCCAACCTTCATGCCTCAGCCTCAAAAGTACTAGAATTACAGGCGTACCCTACTACACCCAGGAATACATCTATGTGTTTTTATTCTCGTGATTGTCTCATATCTTCACATCATTCCATAAACTTTTTCATTGGCTTTTCTTATTTTGGCATAAAAGAAAAAGTGTTGTTAAAATAAATATTATAACACTAGTAAATACATAGCTGAGACAGCCATGCTTTTCTGTTTTGGACAAGTTTACTGAAAACTTGTAAGTCTCAGAATCACAAATATACATATACATATGTGGCTGAATGAAAATGGCCCCATAGGCTCATAGGGACTGGCACTATTGGGAGGTGTGGCCTTGTTGGATTAGGTGCAACGTTGTTGGAGGAAGTATGTCACTAGGGGCAGGCTTTGAGGTCTCAGATGCTCAAACCAGGCCCAGTGAGTCTCATTCTCTTCCTGATGCCTGATGGATCAAGACGTAGAACTCTCAGCTCCTTCTCCAGCACCACGATTGCCTGATGACATCATGCTTCCTGCCATGACAATACTGGACTAAACCTCTGAACTGTAAGCCAGCCCCAATTAAATGTTTTCCTTTATAAGAGTTGCTGTGGTCATGGTGTCTCTTTACAGTAATAGAAGCCCTAAAACAGAAGTTGGTACTAGGGACTGGGTGGGGTGTTGCTATGATAGTCCTGACTATGCTCTTATTTCAGAGAATGTGGACTCAGGAAAATTTTGATTTAAAAAGAAGTTGAATGCTTTAAATGATACTTAATGGGCCATACCAGTAGGAGCATGGAAGATAATAGTACTTAGTGTGATTTGATGAACTGCAGGGCAGGGGTGAGGGGTGGGGCTGGCTCAAGAGGTTTCAGAAGAGAAAAATGTTAGTATGTGGCCTAGAGAATATTCTTGTGATATTTTGGTAAAGAATGTGGCTGCTTTCTGCCCTTGTCCAAAAAAAATCTGTCTGAGGCTAAATTGAAGAGTTTTGGATTGTGTTTGCAGAGATTTCAAAACAGCCTAGTATGGACTGTGTCATGTGGTTATTAGTGGCCACACTTAATGTAGATCTATAATGAAAAGGAGCAGGCTGAGCAAGGAAGTTACAAAATGTATAATTTGAAGAGAAAAGGGGGCACCAGGAAGTGGAATGGAGCTAAAGCCTGTGCTCAAGGAGATCAACAGATTAAAGAAGCTCCTGATACTAAATGGAATAAAGGGAGTGGTGACCTCAGGGGAAGATCCCATCCAGCTAAGATTCCAACTTATGTAAAGGAATTAAAGAAAAGCTTAGAACTAGGTATGATAGTATTTATTCCTAGCACTCTGAAGGCAGAGGCAGGCATATCTCTAAATTTCAGGCCAGTCTGGTCTACAGATCAAGTTTCAGGACAGCCAAGCTTAGACAGTAAAGGAAATCATCAAAAACAGAAAGCTGGTGAAGATGTAATTGAATGAGGAGGCCATGTTCCAGCTCCAGCAAGCAGTGTAACATGTCAGCTTTGGCCATGTGGTTTTGGCTTTAGAGTCAAGGATATAAGAAAGGGGTTGTGGAATCTTCCTCCTCGACTAAGGAGAGCTGCTGAGGCAAGGCATGTGTCAGGAGCATCCCTGCATGGAGACCTAGAGAGGCCATGGTGTAAAACTGTGAAGGTGATGCCTGGATTGTTTTAGAGACCTCAAAATATTGAAGGTAACGGAGCCATGGGATATCTGCCAAGGAGAGCTGCTAACAGGGAGTGGAACCAGCCCAAGAGAGAGAAGTGTGCTGCAGTCAACAAAGCTGAAAGGAGTGGAGATCTGAAGAACGTTTTGACATCCAACATGAAAATGTAGAGCTTGGCGTTTACCTGACTGGTTTTCAGTCTTGCTTTGGTCCAGTATTTCCTCACTATGCTCCCTTCCCTACATTTTGCAATGGAAATGTATATTCAGTTCAATTGTACATTGGAAGTATATGACCTGCTTTTTCATTTTGATTTTACAGAAGATTACAGTTAAGAGATCGCATGAGTCTCAGAAGAGACTTTCAACTTTGAACTTTTAAACAACCTTGAGACCATTATAGACTATGGGGACTTTTGAAGTTAGACTAAATGCATTTTGCATTATGATATAGCTATAAATCTATGGGGGCTGGGGAGTGGAATGTGGTAGTTTGAATGAAAATGGTCCCATAGACCCATAGGTACTGGCACTATTAGAAGGTGTGGCCTTGTTGGAATACATGTGACACTGTTAGCGGAAGTGTGTCACTGGGGGTGGGCTTTAAGGTCTCAGATGCTCAAGCCAGGTCCAGCATGGCATTGTCTTCCTGCTTCCTGCCAATCGGGGTATAGAATTCTCAGCTCCTCTCCAGCACCATGTCTGCCTGCCTACTGCCATGCTTCCTGCCATGATGATAATGGACTAAAACTCTGAATTGTAAGCTACCCCCAACTACATGTTTTCCTTTATAAGAGTGGCCGTGGTCATGGTGTCTCTTCACAGCAATAGAAACCCTAACTAAGACATCTATAATATAATAATCCTGAACACCCACAAATACTCATTATTTAAATCCATGAACCCAGGTTTTGCACAAGGAGTCATGATATGCAGGTGGGGAAAACATGTGAGGAACATACCTCCCTCACTGTCCAAGGTTGAACAGAAGCAATAAGGCTGAAAGCCCCCACAGACACTGGTGGGCAGAAGCAGACACAGTAAGCGGTGCTGATCTTCACTCCTTTCATCAAGGTACCCCACCGCACCCCAACATCTTTAAATCACCTGGAATCTATGGGACCATTTTCATTCAAACTACCACATTCCACTCCCTGGGATTCTTTTAAAAGCTACACATTTCCCTGCTGCTATCACTCCCTATTCTTAATTAATTCACAGTGGGCATTGGGTAATAGCTCTTGTAAAAGCTGTTGAGGATGGAAATCCAGGATAGCTCAACTCGACCTAGAGTTGCAGTCTCTGATACCTAATCATCATCCATACCATAACCGTTTGACAGGCTACAGCTCTATGTCTTTGTAAAAAGCTTCCTATCCCTTCCTGGGGAGTGTGGGGAGTAATTACTAGAGGACAATGAAGAGAGAATCATGTATTCCATACTTAATCAACTCTCCTAACGTCGGTGATTGAAAAACATTCCCAGGTGATGCCATCCTCTCCCTATAGTAGCCTGAATGGTAGTCCTCCAAAAGCTACAGTCACATCCATAGCCCTGGAACCTGGCCGTATTGCTTTATTTGAAAAAAAAAAAAAAAA
>CABHPR010131234.1:5929-18837 GCA_902168415.1 Peromyscus melanophrys | reverse complement strand
AATCACTGGGTGAAGGGGCTGAACCAACACAGTGGAGTTGAGGCATCCAACCAGCACACTGTGACTACTTAAGATTGGCTGTACTTGGGGTACATGTGGTAGATGGAAACATTTTGCTGAATTCCCTGAGAGCTCAGTCACATCATCAGTCCTGATAGTAGTAGAATTGAGCTAACAGTAGTGGGTGATGAGATGGTGACAGATGTGACCATTTAGAGGGTTAGCCTTACAGAGCTTTGCAGAATGGAGTGAAGGTAACAATAGAAGTCCACATGAGGTAGAAGATGAACTAGGTCCTGGTAGTAACAATGGAGAAAAGAGACACATATTGCTCATGTGAAAATCTTTAACAGGTAAGATGTTTGATTGTAAGAGGGGAAGAAAGGGGTCTGAGAGAAAACAAAATGAATGCACAGTCAGGATACCTTAAAGCAGTTAGGGCATATAAACAAAACAGTTAGGGACTGTAACTTCCAATCTCAGATATAATGAATGGAGTCTGAGATGTTTGTGGACATAAAGGTACAAATAAAAAGTAGGAAAAATAAAATACGAAGTTAATTCATTCCTTTTCCAATACCTCCTTATCTTGGACTTCAGTCTTGTTTGGTTTGTGTGGATGACTGTTTTCTTTTTATGCATCCAGCCATTCCTGATATGGGTGTGTACGGGTGCACACAGTTGCTTGGTATCTGTTTGGGTGGGAGCTCCACCTCAACCTCTGGCATCCTGGCACCCTGGCATCCCTATACCCAAAGAGGCTGGAATGTTTGCGTGGGAGCTCTACCTCAACCCCTGGCACCCTGGCATCCCTATACCCAAAGAGTGTGGAATATTTGGAAGGAGTCTGATGGAAAATCCACTTCAACTCCCCTCCCCTATCTCTTTCCCTAAACCCGCCCCTTCAAAGACCGCCAAACACAGCTCCTCCTGCAGAGAGGCTCAAGACCACTCCCACAGGGTATATAAGTTGTATCTCAGAAAATAGAAACGTGGTTCTTCCTGCCTCTTGGCCCTGTCTCCTCTCTGAGGGGCCGGGAATCGCCTGGGAGCGCTTTACCCATTAAACCTGGGATTTTCCTGATTTAGTCTGATTTGGTTTGCTGCTTCAGTGGAGAGGCCTTCAAGGTGAAAGAAAAAACTTATCAGTATCTTCCTTCCTTCCTTCCTTCCTTCCTTCCTTCCTTCCTTCCTTCCTTCCTTCCTTCCTTCCTTCCTTCCTTCCTTCCTTCCTTCTCTCCCTCCCCCACTCTTTCTTTCTTTCTTTCTTTCTTTCTTTCTTTCTTTCTTTCTTTCTTTCTTTCTTTCTTTCTTTCTTTCTTTCTTTCTTTCTTTCTTCCTGTGCACATAAATCTGAGTTTTAATAAGTGATAATTTGTTTTCTGCCAATATGATTGAGGCAGATGCTTAGAAAGAATCACCTTTTTTTTTTTTGTTTTTTTTTTGTTTTTGTTTTTGTTTTTTCGAGACAGGGTTTCTCTGTGTAGCTTTGTGCCTTTCCTGGGGCTCACTTGGTAGCCCAGGCTGGCCTTGAACTCACAGAGATCCGCCTGGCTCTGCCTCCCGAGTGCTGGGATTAAAGGCGTGCGCCACCACCGCCCGGCTAAGAATCACCTTTAATTCATGCTCTTAGATGAAACAGTTCTCTGAGGAGCTGTCTAGGGTGGATGGCTGCTTTTGAACTTACCTTCTGCTTCTCTGGTCTGTCTGACCAGCAGCCTTTGCCATGGCCAAGGTTGAATTCCCTGCCCCCCCCCCCCCATCATATTCTCTTCTCTGGCTTGAACCCAGGGCCAGGACCTTTCTGACCCAACCCCTCAGTTCCACAGAGGTCGTTATGCCCTGCCAGACTCTCATCTTCTCTTCAAGCCCCCCTCCCTTCCATTCCCTCATCATCCTTGCTGCGTTTAGTTACACGTCAATCAATTCTCCTTAAAACTTTGCATCTTAAAAGCAAACATTTACATATCATCTCCACATGTTTTAGATTTTTTTTTAGCTAAAAGGAGGTATAATTATGTTAAATGCATTAGACACCCTTGACATGGAAGCTGTCTCCTGCTTGAGTTAAACAAAAGTAAAGCACTACCAGACACATTGCTTTGGCCACATTTCCCAAACATGGCATCCTTGATGTAGTCCAGGGCTTTGTTGAAATCCATCTTCTGGATGGAACAAAAGTGCTTACCTTGGCTAAAGTTCTTCATGATGTCTGAGGGTGACTTAGAATGTGCATGGTACAATTGAGCACGGGGGTCTTCTGGGAAATTGTTTAACTCTCTCTTTATTTCAAAGAATCCATCCTCAAAGTGAGGATGGGCCTCATGGTGGTCAGGATATGCTTCATGGGGCACACCATGAAATACTAGCATAGATCTTAATTGCCCTCTGCTTCCTCTTTGTTTTCCTAAGGGAAATCCATGAGCAATAGCCTGACAAAGTTGACTTATTTCCAGATATCCATGTTAAATGTTCTAAATGACTAATTTATCATCTAGAGAGAAAGTGAGAGGTTTAAACAGAAAATATTTTTCATGGAGTAAAAATGCTTCTCGAAAATATATATACCTTTTTCTTCTGGACATTGAGTTAAGCAGAAAATGGAGACGGGATGAAGTATTATTTTCTATTATTGCCAGCCCCCAGAGTTCCAAATCCTCCAGTGTCTGAAAAATGCAGTCTAAATGACTTAAAAAAATGTTCTCCTCAGCCGGTAGCTTGAGATTTATCTCACACTGATTTTTACAGCTAAATTATAAAGCTCTAACAATGGGGCTTTAATAACAGAAGCACAGACAGCTCGAAGCAGAGGCACTTTGAATAGCCATCGTTGTGACTGTGATCTTGCTGAGAAGGCCCAATCAGTTGGAACCTAGAGTCACAGAGGAACCATGATCAGGGAGATATTAGCCCCAGCTTCTTTGTACAAAATCCTTCATTTATGCAGCTTTTTCACAGGACAGAGTCCCGAAACCTCCAAATATCAAAAGGGTTCAGTATCTTATAGCAGAGGTATTTAAAGAAAATTGGCCCCCAAATCACGGTGCTCTAGTCAGATGTTCTTATTCAGCTCACACAAGGCTTTAGTAGAAGCTATTTTTAAAGAGTGGTTTTTAAAAAAAGATAGCTTTGTGTTTCATCCTCATCAGGTGAGTAGCGCTCTCTCTCTCTCTCTCTCTCTCTCTCTCTCTCTCTCTCTCTCTCTCTCTCTCTCTCTCTCTCTCTCTCTCTCTGTGTGTGTGTGTGTGCCTGTAAAAGCTAGGATGGCCTAGAACTCAATGTATAGCCAACTTGCCTAGAAATAATGGCCATCCTCTTGCCTCAGCCTCCTGAGTGCTGGGAATACAGGTCTGGCCGTCTTACACGGCTTGTATATTGCTTGAAGGTGTAACCATTTAAATTAAACTCAGACTGGCTCTTCACTGTGAGATGCACAGACAAGTTTCTCAGCTTACAGAGTGACTCTAATACATAGAAAATTAGGGATGAAGATCTTGTCGAGCACCGAACTTGTACATTCTCCTTGTGTAAATGTGGGTTCTTGGAGGAGTGGGTAACTGTAGCCGGAAGTTTTTCTGTGTCCCAGCCTGTAAAATGCTGAGCAAGGAACAAAGCTGAGTAATAGAGGTAACAACTGATGCAGGACAAATAACCTGCTTGATAATCACACCTTTCAGCAAGGAATGGGCTGTGTTTTCTAGCCTGGTCCTTCCTCTGGGACAAGCAGACTACATTTTCTGGGCATGGTCACTCTGCTGAGGCAAAGATGAGACTGGAATTTTGCAGACATGATCCCTAAATGGAGGCAAGGAGGACACTGTATCTTCCAGGCATGGTGCCTCCTCTTTGACAAGAAGCAGACTACATCTTCCAGGCATAATCCATAATCTTGGGCAAAGAGCAATTATGCCATGTGATGTGGTTCTCCCTCTGAAGCAAAAATCACACTGCATCGTACAGACACGGCCTCTACTGTGAGGTAATGATTAGCCTGAGTCTTCCAGTACAGTCCCTCCTCTGGGACAAGGGGCACATAGCATCTTCCAGGCACTGGTCTCTCCTCTGGGCTGTATAGTGAGTGGTCCACGTCATTGGCCTTTAGGGCCATCTGTGGGTTTTCTCACCAAGTCTTACTCTAGAGGTGGAGGTGACCTGGGTTATGGACAGCAGGGACTTTGTATCTCCAGAACTTCAGCCCTACCCCAGTGCACAGTGTCGTGCTTTGTGAGCTTTCTGTAGAACTAAATGAGCCTAGCAGTGAAATGATACAGATCACATTACCAGAAAAACTACCCAGTAGTCCAGTGATTCCAGGATTCTCTGAATCAAGAGGATTCACTAGCTGTTCTTGCTTTTTAAAACTACCTGGAAGTCTCCATTCACATCCTTGGGCAGCTCTGAAGTTGAAATTCACACTTGTGCCTGTGAAGGGGGTGACCAGGGTCTAGGAGAGGAGAATGGAGTAGGTCACACTGTGGTCTCTAGGTGACAGCTTGTCCAAGAGAAACCGCATGGGACATGGGAAAAGGTCTTTCAGGAAGGGCTTTGAAAAACACTGATGTTTCCTTTTTATGAGACAGGTTTTGTGCAGTGCTGGAGATCAGACTCAGGACATTGCATACTGGTTAATCGCTCTTCTAACTAAGCTATACCCTCACACACCCTTTCTTTTCCTTGTTTGCAGTACTGGGATTCATCCAAGGATCTTGCACACCATAGAGAAGGACTCTACCACTGAGCTGTATTTGCATATCCTTAATTTTTTTTTTCTTTTGAGAAAGGGCCTTGCTACCAAGTTGGCCATGAATGTTCTTTATAGGCCAGGTAGGCCATGAACTTGTGATCCTTCTGTATCAGCCTCCTAGTGGCTGGGGATACAAGCTCATGTTACCAGGCCTGGCTTCATTGTTTTCTTCACAGCTTACTGCTTTAATTATGTGGAGAGTGCATGATTCTAAACTACTTGTAACTTGTACTTGTTTTGAGAAACTGAGGTTTACATGGTAGGAAGAATCCAGAATTTATCTGTTTCTTTCCTGGAAAGTCTATCATGAAAGAAAATTACAGAGTTGGCTTTAAGAGCTTTGAGATCCTCAAAGGGAGACAAAATGTATTTGAGAATCCTCCATTCCCTCAAATTGATTCCATTACTGAAGAAACTACTGAAAGAAAGGAGTCCAGGACACGGGTTATATTTTTTGCAGAGGCTTTCAAAAGGCATTTGATAAAGTATCAGAGAGATGCCTCACATGAAAGTGAGGATTTATGAATTACAGAAAAAAAGAAGGCACTTGAAAATTAGGTGGAGAGGAGAGCCGGGAGCATGATTAGTTACCTTGACATACAGTCAAAAATAGGGCCCAGCATGACTGCTTTAGGGAGTTTCCATCCCTTAGAAGCAGTGGCTGCAGTCTCTTCCCTCTCTCGTAAGTCACAAGGAAGAGCCAACACTTTTCTCATGAGCAAGTTCTTTGATTTATTCAGAATTCAACTGGCAAGCTGGGGTCATGGGGTTTGGAGGATTCTACAGCTCTATGGCCTGAATGAGGATAGCATGTAGAGCTACCTAGGATTCTTCTATTTATGATTTGTCTTGGCAGCTTTGGGGACAGTCCAGCGTCTGCTGACTTCTGTAATTTGTAGAGACACATGAGCAGGTATAATGACTGATCAGTGTTCCATGTGTCTAGCAATGTTTAGCCCTTAGAACTAGGCATCTTCTTAAGTGCATAACTGCACAAGGTATGTTCTCAGAACTTAAAGTATAAGTGGGTTTTAGGTAGAACAGGTCTGTATTGCCTCTTGGTCAACTCCTGTGCCAGGGCTATGACTTTGCTTGGAGCTTGGCCTATTACATCATTATAAACTTTAAAATTGGCTTAGGAATCCATGAGTGAGGAATGATTTAATTTCTATGATCAAATCAGATCAATGTTGTGAACTTTAAATGGAAATTCCATGGAAATAAACACATATTAGGGAAATATATTTTTGCCTCCAATTCTTATGTCCATTGTAAGAGGTTGCAGAAACCTCTAGAAGTGAATACTACTTTGAATATAAGAAGTGGGCCATTGGAAAGTTACAGCTTCATTATTTTTACTAATATATTTGAGTTGTACAAAAAAGGATTTCCTCATGGTGTTTTCTTTCTTTTCCTTCTCTTTCTTTGTAGACTCTCCACTAGGGAGTTTAGGGCTCCTGCCATGAGTTCTTGGCCAGGTATACAGTACCAGGCATGTGTTACCTCCTGTGGAGGGTCTTAAATCCAGTCAGACAAAAGTTGGCTACCCCCATGACACTCATTGTGGTAGTTTAAAAGAAAATGGCCCCCAAAAGGAGTGGCACTATTATGAGATGTGGCCTTGTTAAAGTAAGTAAGGCCTTGTTGAAGGAAGTGTGTCACTATGGGGGTGGGCTTTGAGGTCTCTTTTGCTTAAGCTTCACTCAGTGTGACAGACAGTTGACTTCCTGTTGCCTGCAAGATGTAGGGAAATAGGCTATTTCTCCTGCACCATGCCTGCCTGTATACTGCCATGCCCCCCACATTGATGATAATAGACTGAACCTCTGGAGCTGTAAGTGAGCCACTCCAATTAAATGTTTTCTCCATGAGAGTTGCCCTGGAAATAGTATCTTTTCACAGCAATAGAAACCCATGCATTTGTTTGGAATAATATGGTCTTTGGAAGTGGATTAGAAAAGCAGTTGTATGTTTTAAATGCTGCTTAATGGGCCATACTTGTAGGAGCATGGAAGACAGTGGTGCTGAGTGTGATTTGATGTACTATGGGGGGGCTCACTCAAGCACTTTCAGAGGAGAAGAATTTTAGTGTGTTGCCTAGAGAACATTCTTGTGATATTTTGGTGAAAAAAGTGGCTGATTTTTGCCCTTGTCCAAAGAGTCTGCCTGAGGCTAAAGTCAAGAGTTTTGGATTAATTCAGCTGGGAGAGAGAAATCTCAAAACAGTGTAGGATAGACTCTGTCCTGTGGTTACTAATGTTACCTCTAATGAAGATTTATAATGAAAAGGATCGAGCTGAGCAGAGTAAATTACAAAATGTAAATTTTGAGGAGAAAAAGAGCACCAGGAAGTGTAATGGAGCTAAATCCTGTGTTCAAGGAGATAAACAGATTAAGAGAGAGAATAAAGGGAGTGGTGACTTAAGGGCAAGATCTCACCCAGCTAGGTTTCCAAAGGAATTAAAGAAAAGTTTAGAGCTGGGTGTGGTGGTGCATGCTTTTAATCCCAGCACTGGGAAGGCAGAGACTGGTGGATCTCTGAGTATACTCAGTGGACCAAGAGAAAATGAGGGAGGGGTGAATAGTATCTAAGTACATTTAGAGATCCAGCAATAGAAACCCTAACTAAGACACTACTATTGCACACAGGGTGTATCTTGTCAGACTGGTCTGAATTACAGTTTTTAGGGTTCACAACTGGGTAAGACTGTTGGTGATTTTCTCTGCAAATAGACTGCATAGCATGTTCTGGTTCTGTGCATTTTCATACATGTTTAGAATGTACATTGGCCTTATTTTCCTCTCCATCCTTCTCTTCTTTCTCCCTCTCTCTTTTTGGTTCCTTCTTCCTCCCTCCAAATCATCCCTTTTTTATTACCATATACTCTTAGTCCTGCTTCCACACATTCTTGTATGGCCTCAGTGTCCTTCCTGTGTAATAGACCTCAGCTACCATCAGGAAGGCACCATTGCTTCCCTCCACAAAAAAAGTTGCACAAGGAGGGGACTGTAGTATATGAGCTAAGATATAGAAGCAGACATGTGGGCGGACCTCCTGATCTTTCAACTTACACACTTTTACTTCAATGTAGTGCCAAAGCAATATGCATTCAGAAGGAATCTCACTTGGAATTTTGAATGTTGACCTTTTCCTGAGTGAGCCATACACAGTGCTACATTCTCACAGTGCTGGGCAGTTGTAGTGACCTATAGCTGACAGTCAGTTACAGGAGTTAGCCAACTAATACCTTACAGTGAACTGTGTTGGTGAGTTGCTACATTGCTCTGGTTAGATACGTAATGTGCATTTGAATTACAATATTCTCAATTGGTTATGGGCTTACCAGGCTGCAAACCCTCTGCAAGTTGAGGAGTACATGTTCTCCAGTTGCTGCTAGGGCACCTGTACTCCACCTGGTTCCGTTGGGTGTCACTACCTGGTGAGGGAAACTACCAAGATCCAGGCACTGTGAGCACAGACATGGCTTCCTCTCCTAGTGGGATCCTTTCCTAAGAATATATCATGACTCCTTCTATCTTCTCCTATATGTGTTCCTCCCATAGCTCTTCCTCCTCCAGGAAGAGCTAGAATGCACAATTCTGCTTCTGCTTATGATTTCCAAATGGATTTTCCTGCCGTGCTCGAGGCATTTCCCCAGTGTCTATGAACCTTGCAGGTGCATTACTGAGGCTCAACCCAGTTGCATCTTTTGTCCCATTTTCAAATGCTCTGTGAAACTTCACACTCAGAAAGTTAGTGAAAAGGAAAATATGCTGTCTTTCTGCTGCCTTTAACCAGTCAAAAGGAGGCATTAACTAGTACAACTTTATTTCTACTAAAAATGGGAGTGGACCGAGAGAAAATGAGGGAAGGGTGAATATTATCTAAGTACATTGTGTAACTGTATTAAACAGTTCTAAGGAAACCTATCATTCTATATAATTAGTCTATACTAACAGCAACTAAAGATCCACTTAGCCTTTGTGAGCATTATGACTTCAACTAGCATTGCTAAGGATGAACTTTTATATGTACTTACTATGTGGCAATAATGCCATAAAGATAATCTTAAGTATTCCCTTCTTGTAGAATGGACAGGAAGTCTATATACACTTAGTAAACTGACAAGTTCTCCATGCTGGTTATTACACAGGTCAAAATCAAATTCTGTTAACAGTGTTCTTATTCCTAAACACTAGTCATTGACAGAAAGCATGGCTATTCTCCTTACGGAGCTTACATATGCTTGAAAAATGAGTAAAAAATGTTCATTTATTTTGGTGATTCTATACATGCAGCTATGATAAAAAATAATAACTGAGTAGTGATGACTGACCATGGCTGAAGATAGGCCAAGTAAATTAGTGAGTTCCAAGTTAGGTGAGAGAACTTATCTCAAAAAATAAGGTAAAGAGTGATTAACGAAGACACCTAGCATTGGCATGTGGACTCAACAGCCATGCACACACATGGACACAATATAAGCATACACATAAACGTTTGCAGAAGTTAGGAGGATTTGTGTAATAGACCTTGGGTGTCAGAATGCATAGCCTACATGATGGTGGTGAAGCCATCGAGTCATTGAAAACAGACATGCAGAGAACCTTGGCTACTGAGTCCTTCCCTGTGAGCTGCATGTGTTCACTCTTCCAATGCTCATAGCAATCCTGTTGGTGCCTTCAGCTGACTATGAACTATCAAGACATGTCACACTTGAAAAGCACAACTCTTATTTATAATCTCACCATGTTTCTCATGCTACACAATACATCATTGCCTTTTTTTAAGCGTTGGTGATCCCGAGCTTTTAGCTTCTTCTTGAATTGTCTGTTTCTCCTTTGCTAGTTACTCTTTCTCTTTTCAACTTATAACTAAGAGTAAGGATGTCATCACTGGCTTTCTCAAAAGTATCTTCAGGAATGGTGATGTTGCTCAGTTGGCACAGTGCTTGCCTAGGTCTGACCTCTAGTACCAAATAACATGGAAATCAGTCCGTTGCACTTGCACTTCTATTCATTCTCACAATCTTAGCAATCTAGAGGTAAAGGCAAGAGGATCAGTTCAAGATCATCCTTGGCTACATATAGTGAGCTCAAAGATGGTCTAAGCACATGGAATCCTGCCTCAGACAACAGTGAAAAAATGAGTCTTACATCATCTGAGAGCCAACATACCCACAAGGAATCACTTAGCACTTGTATTTCAGTGTGTACTGATTAGATTGCTGTGGGATGTCCTGTATGCTGTGAATATATATTGCTATGATTGATTGATAAATAAAACGCTGATTGGCCAGTAGCCAGGCAGGAAGGATAATGTAGGCAGGACAAGGAGAGAGGAGAATGCTAGGTGGAAGAAGGCTGAGTGAGGAGACACTGCCAGCCGCCATGAGGAGAAGCATGATGTAAGATACCGGTAAGCCACGAGCCACGTGGCAATTTATAGATTAATAGAAATGGGGTAATTTAAGATATAAGAACAAATAACAAGAAGCCTGCCATGGCCATACATTTTATAAGTAATATAAGTCTGTGTGTATTTAATTGGGCCTGAGTGGCTACAGGAGCTGGGTGGACACAGGAATACTCCAGTTACATTAGATATTTGCCAACTTGACACAGAATAGAATATCTGGGAAGAGGGAACCTCATTTGAGGAAATGCCTCCATCAGACTGGCCTATAGGCAAGCCTGTAAGACATTTTTCCAGATTAATGATTGAAATGAGAAGGCCCAGCCCACTATGAGAGGTATTATCCCTGGATGGGTAGTTCTGGAGCATAGAAAAAGTAGGTTGAGCGAGTTATGGGGAGCAAGCCAGTAGCCAGTGTTTTGCCATGACCTTTGCTTTAGTTCCTACCTCCATGTTTTTGCTTTGAGTTCCTGTCCTGACTTCCCTTCATGATGGACTATAACATGAAAACTGAGATAAGCTCTTTCCAAGTCACTTTTGGTTATGATATTTTATCACAACAGTAGAATGCAAACTAAGACAGTGTAGTTTTCAGACCAGTCTTGAGCTCTGATTTCTGAGTTTTATTTCTGAATCTTCAACACTGGAATGATCATTTTGTACACAGTCTGCAATGGCATGGTGTCATTTTTCCCAGGGACTCATTGGATTGTCCCTGTTCTTGACACTGGCACCAAGATCTGCTTGTAGGAAGACATTCAGTTCGTCTCAGATTCTCAATTCTGTTCCTTCCTTAATTCCAGAGAATTACCTCCTCCTGCAATTTCTGAAACTTCACTTTTTGTAATACAGTATTTGTTATAGTTTCTTCCCCAAAGCTCAGCTTTGAGAATTTAGAGAACATTACACTTTACCTTCTGGCAATTTTGTTTCTTTTTGGTAAATATGTTGAATTTGATATAATTTAGAAATAGGATTCAATCTTTATTTTCCATGTATGGGGAGGGGATGGCTTCAAAGAAAATGACTTATCTTTTTTTTTTGTTTTGTTTTGTTTTTGTTTTTCGAGACGGGGTTTTTCTGTGTAGCTTTAGAGCCTTTCCTGGCACTCACTCTGTAGCCCAGGCTGGCCTCAGACTCACAGAGACCCGCCTGCCTCTGCCTCCAAAGTGCTGGGATTAAAGGTGTGCATGTGCCGCCACCACCACCACCACCACCCACCATGACTAATTGTCTTAATAATGACTGAACAATGTGTGAAATATTATTTATTGTGACCAATGAATGACACACAGTAGATCTGACTGATATTAATGCTGTCTTATCAATCCACAAACTTATGGATACATTCAGGACTCAGCAGAGATTATTTAGAACAGTATTATTATTTAAGAAAATGTTTAATAGTCAGTATATGTGGGTTCCAAGTCCTTGTTCTGGAGTGGGGGTCAGCCCAAGGTTTACATATATTTATTTATTTATTTTTATGTTAGGCTATGCTGGGTAATAAACTCAGAGCCACGTGCATGCTAATCAAGCACTCTCTCACTGAGACACAAGCCCAGACTTCGCATCTGGATTTAATTCCATTTTTGAAGAATCTTAGAGTTCTTCAGCTCTAGAGAGAAGCCACTTAAAATTAAGGTATGCTGAGGTCAGCTGTCCACTGAGACCAAACTCAGAACACTAAACTTTTGTCTCAGGAGGGTGACAACAGGCTCTGCTGGATATTTGATGAAGGCCTTTGCTCTGCCACCCACTTCAGGGTGAGGATCCTGGACATCTCCAGTGACAGGAAGATATGGCATCACTCTTTTCATTTTCAGTTTCACATGATCAACTTTTAAATGATTTTCAAAACATATTTATAATGATTTCCTACCTGTAGAAAATCTTTTATTTTATTGTTGTGTAAGAACAATTTGGAAACACACATGCATGCATAAACACACACACAAACACACACACACACACACACACACACACACAAACATGGGCACACTTCTATTTATTTATGAATACACACTCAGGGGATCTATCTGCTTTTTCCTCTCCAAGGCTTGTCTTTTTCTGGACTGTGGTGAAGACTTTAGTGAGGAGGAAAGAAATATTGACCTCCTGGGTGGTGCTCTGTTGGGAAAGGCTTATCTTATCAGACATAATCACAAAACTATAAAATTAAAAGTTCGCCCCTGAGCTGAGATTCCCTCTGTGACCTGCGTTTGGCAGCCGATGCCCACTGGGACACTTCACTCGGCAGTGGAAGGAAACTCATCTGGTTGGTTTTTCTCACAGTTCAATTCCAAAAGCAGACTTGCTGTACTTTACACATAAGCCACATTTTAGTTCAAGGAGTTGGATCTGCCTTTAAAGTATGCTTACAATGGCTATCTCTGTCCACAGTGTGACTGGCTGCAGCCCCAGATCCCACTCCACTCTCTCTTGTTGGTGAGGTGGAGGGATTTCTTTAATCCTCACTGTCCTTATTTGTTATGAGTAGCCAATAAATCTAGTATTTGCCTAACTCCGAGTCTGAAAAACCCAAAGCAGGGTAAATAGCAGAGATGCAGAGTCAACTGATGCTTGTACTAGGTTACCTAACACAGCTTTGGTAGTCCAGGTCTGTCTTTGCTCCTCAGAATTCCAGCCTGCTTTCCAGTCCATGCTCCAAGGAAAGCGTGTGTGTGTGTGTGTGTGTGTGTGTGTGTGTGTGTGTGTGTGTGTGTGTGTCTGTGTGTGTCTGTGTCT
>CABHPR010131233.1:9691-25833 GCA_902168415.1 Peromyscus melanophrys | reverse complement strand
TGTTTGTTTGTTTGTTTGTTTGTTTGTTTCAAGACAGGGTCTCACTGTGTAGCTCTGTCTGTCCTGTAACTCACTCTGTAGACCAGGCTGGCTTAGAACTCTCAGAGATCTGCCTGGCTCTGCCTCCCACATGTTTGGATTAAAGGAATACACCACTATGCCTGATTTTTCTTTCTTTCTCTCTATCTCTCTTTCTCTCTCTTTCTTTCTTTTTCTTTTTTTTTGTGACAGAGTTGCTGGCCTCACATTCATTATGCAGCCAAGAACAGCCTTAAACTCCCAGTCCTTCTCAGGTGGTTGGTGGCATTGTGTGTGACTGACTACATGTGACCGTGGACAGCAAGAGGGATATTGCCCCAAGACCTGGCTGTCCAGGAGCTTCCTGCCACCCAAGTGGCCTCTGGGCCATTCATCCCCACCACCACCCCTCACCTCATCCCCTGATGGCAGCCCCAGGGTGCTTGAGACAGAAAAGGCCTTCCAGGCTGGAGATAGGGACTTTCTGGATCCCAGAGTGGGCCTATAAATAGCTCTTTGAGCCTTACAGATTCCCAGGCAAGGTTCCCTCACTCAAGACCCCGGCAACAGCAGGTCTGGGCACTGGGCCAGTCCTCTCTTTTCAGCCCTGGCACCAGCCCAGGAATGGGGTTGGTGCAAAGCTGGAGGGTCAGCTTGGCTCTGGGGCTGCAGACAAGGTCTGTGCAACTTTAGGCAGGGTATCTCATCTCCCTGAGCCTCAGTTTCCCCCAACAAATTCCAAATGAGCAACAGTAAGATGGTAGCCCTGGGTGTGGTGAAACATGCTTCATCCCAGCACCCAGGGGCTGAGGCAGGAGAATCAGAGGACCAAGGTTATCCTCAGTGGACCAAGGTTATCCTCAGGGACCAAGGTCATCCTTAGCTGCTTAAAATGAACTTCAGGCTAGCCTGGGCTGACACCTGGTCTCAAAAATGCAAAACAGTAATGCATGAACGCATTCGTGCTCACACACACACACACACACACACACATTTCCTGTTGCATTCTAGCAATATATGCAGAGTACTCATAATCTCCATTGAGAGGGGTAAACTGAGGCACGGGAGGATGAGGTGGCTGATTCAGAGTTGCACCGTTATGAGTGATAAAAACAGCAGATCTTCCCCCTCATTCATTCAGAACATCTTTTTTGTTTGTTTGTTTTGTTTTCCTAGACAGGGTTTCTCTATGTAGCCCTGAGTGTCCTGGAACTCACTCTGTAGACCAGGCTGTCCTCGAACTCACAGAGATCCACCTGCCTCTGCCTCCCAAGTGCTGGGATTAAAGATGTGCTCCGCTGCTACTGCCCTGCATAACTTTTTCTTCTTGCTGTTGTTTGTTTAAGATTGGTTCTTACTTTAGCTGAGT
The DNA here is from genome assembly GCA_902168415.1 of Peromyscus melanophrys. Lineage (NCBI taxonomy): Eukaryota > Metazoa > Chordata > Mammalia > Rodentia > Cricetidae > Peromyscus > Peromyscus melanophrys. Next base: position 24,446 of record CABHPR010131233.1, on the reverse strand, counting down.
CTAACCCAGAAATTACTGTGTAGCCCAGGCTGTCCTAAAACCGGTGACAATTCTCCTCCTGAAGCCTCTTAAGCACTAGGATGACAGTTGCCAGCCATCACGCCCAGTCTTCATGGTGATAAATTCAGAAGGTATGTAATTTGCTCTGATGGGGGTGGCATGGGGGGACAAGGGGAGAGAGGGGATGGTTCATCTTGATTTGATTGTCAACTTGATAGGATCTCACTAAGAAAATGTTTCCCTGAGGAAACAAACTTTTGTTTGTTTGTTTTTTAAAATAATGTATTTATTTAATTTTATGTGCAGTGGTGTTTTGCCTGCATGTATGTTTGTGTGAGGATGCCAGATCTTCTGGAACTGGAGTTACAGACAGTTGTGAGCTGCCATGTGGGTTCTGGGAATTGAACCCGGGTCCTCTGAAGAGCAGCCTGTGCTCTTAACAGCTGAGCCAACTCTCCAGCCCTGGAAACAAACTTTTGGACATGTGGGACTATCTAGATTAGTTGACTGGGTGGGAAGGTCCCCCTTCTGAATATGCTGTCTTTACATTAGTTTTCTGAGGGATTTTGTTACAGCTACCAGACCAGTGTGGAGGGGTCTCCAGTGGGGACTGACCACATCACAGTGCGTGCAAAGCACATACTGTACCCAGGGCCATGTTCATTGGTTAGGCAATATTGTTATTTATCGGAGGGGGTGTACGTGTGCCAGGGTGGGAATGTGGAGGTCAGAGGACAACCTGCAGGACTCAGGTCGTGGGGCTCGGTGCCTTTACCTTCTGGGTCCCCATCTTAGTCCAAACTTTTCTACTGTTTTAATTTTGTGTCATTATTTTAAAAGAACTTTTTGCTGGGTGGTGGTGACACACGCCTTTAATCCAGCACTCAGGAGGCAGAGGCAGGCAGATCTATGAGTTCAAGGCCAGCCTGGTCTACAGAGTGAGTTTCAGGACAGCCAGGGCTACACAGAAAAACTCTGTCTGGAAAAAACAACAACAACAACAAGAAGAAGAAACTGTCTCGAAACACCCCCCAAAACAAAAATAAAAACCAACCGTGTGTGTGTGTATGTGTGTGTGTGTGTGTGTGTGTGTGTGTGTGTGTGTGTTTGCTCTACATATTTAACCCTGTCTCAAGAGCAAAGCAAACCAAGGCTGGAGGGCTGGGACCAGGGCTCTGTGGGTAGAGTGCTTGCCTAGCATGCACCAATCCCCAGGTTCCATCCCCAGCACCACATACCCTAGGCATGGTGGAGCATGCACCTGCAATCCCAGCATTTGGGAGGTGAAGCAAGAGGACGAGGAATTCAGTCATCTTTGGATACATAGGGAATTAGAGGCCAGTCTTGTCACATAGCAAGTTCCCGATGGAACATATGAGATCCTGCATTTTTTTTTTTTTTTTTTTTTTTTTTTTTTTGGTTTTTCGAGACAGGGTTTCTCTGTGTAGCTTTGCGCCTTTCCTGGAACTCACTTGGTAGCCCAGGCTGGCCTGGCCTTGAACTCACAAAGATCCGCCTGGCTCTGCCTCCCGAGTGCTGGGATTAAAGGCGTGCGCCACCACCGCCGGGCCTACATTGTTTTTTAAAGGATGTGGCAGGTGCTGAGACATAGGCAGTTAAGAGCATTTGCTGCTCTTGCAGAGGACTCAAGCCTGGTTCCCAGTGCCCTTGTACAGCAGGTCAAAACTGTTTATTCTGCTAGCTTCTGGGGCTCTGATTCCTTCTGACCTCGTTAGGCATTCACACGCAGAGACACACCCCTTCAAGGTAAATAGAAGTAAATCTGTGAACAACAACAAAACAATAACAAGGCTGGGTATGTTGGTAACATTGTACCCATTGTTCTGGAAGCAGAGACAGGAGGGTCATTTGAAGTTCAAGTCTAGCCTAGGCTACATCCTTGCCAGTTCATACCAGCCAGGGTTACAGGGCGAGCCCCTGTCTCAAATCAAGCAATCCACAGCAAGCAAACAAACAAAACCCTGAGGTCAGTGGGTTAGAAATCCTGCAGTAAGGTGGGTTTAAGGATGTTTACATTATCTGAAGATAGCTGTCTCTTCTTGAGTTACTCCTTGAGAGAAAACCCCTTCCCCACAAGCAGTCATTCCCAGCCCTGATCTGTTTCCTGTCTCCGTGGGCTGGACTGTCCTGGGACCAAACATGATGCAGCCGTTAGTGCCTGCCTGTCCCTGACAATGCAGTCTCTTCATTCCAGGTTTATCCCTGCTGTGTGTAGATGTTTTCATGGCTACATAACATTCTACTGTGGAGATCTAGATTTATTCTGGTTCCTTTGGACAGGCAGCTCTGTAGTCCAGGACAACTGTGAAATCAGGATCCCCTGCCCCAACCTTGTTGAGTGCTGGTATCACTGGTGTGTGCCACCTTGTCTGAGTGAGATCTACATTCTGTGGGGTAGAGCAAATACCTGTGTGTGTGGGTGTGTGTGTGGGTGGGTGTGTGTGTGTGTGTGCGGCCCCCCCCCCCGCGCGCTCGGGGGGTGTACCCCTGTACATGTGAGTGTGGAGGTCACAGGTTGACATGGAATGTCTCGCTCTATTTCTCTCCAATTTATTTGTTTATCCATTCACTTGTTTTTGAGACACGCTCATCCTTTTGGCTAGACCAGCTGGCTAGCAAGACATAGGACTCTGGACTGGGCAGTGGAGGAACGCGCCTTTGGTCCCAGCACTTGGAGGCAGAGGCAGGCTGAACTCTGAGTTTGAGGCCAGCCTGGTCTGCAGAACAAGTTCCAGGACAATCAGGGCTACACAGAGAAATCCTGTCCTAAACAAGCAGAGAGAGTCAGACAGACAGACACAGGGCTCCATCTGTGTCTGTCCTCTGCACTGGGGTTATAGGAATGACACAAGTCCACTGCACATGACTTCTGCATGGGTCCCAGGGGAGTCAGGAGCCATATCCTGAGGCTCCCCCTCTCCCCAGGCCCAGCCCTTCTGTAGCCCAGGCTGATCTCCAATCTGGTATGTAACTGGGGATGAACCTTGAACTCCTGATCCTCCTGCTTTCCCTGCCTGAGTGCTGAGAGTACAGGTGTGCACTGACATGCCATGCCTGGTTCATGAGATGCTGAGGATCAAACCCAAGGTTTCCTGCATGCTAAGCAAGCATCCTACCTACCAACTGAGGCACATCCCCAGCCCCTAAAATCAAGGGTTCCAGTCAAGGCTGCACATGTACTCCTGCCAAAGTAGGAGCACCCCAAACACATGGCCCTGGTGTGCACCCTGAAAATGATAGAGCCGAGTGAGGGATGGTGAGTGAGTGAGAGATGGTGAGTGAGTGAGTGATGGTGAGTGAGTGAGTGAGGAGTGAGTGATGGTGAGTGAATGAGTGATGGGTAAGTGAGAGATGGGTGAGTGAGTAATGGGTGAGTAAGTGAGTGATGGGTGAGTGATGAGTGAGTGATGGGTGAGTGAGGAGTGAGTGATGGTGAGTGAGTGAGTGATGGGTGAGTGAGGAGTGAGTGAGGAGTGAGTGAGGAGTGAGCGATGGTGAGTGAGTGAGGAGTGAGTGAGGAGTGAGCGATGGTGAGTGAATGGTGGGCTGCTGGAGCAGTTCTGCAGTTCACTTGTCCGATCTCTGTCCCTGCTGATTTAACATTTATTTCTGTTGTGTGGGTGCAGGTCAGAGACAAGTTGCAGTCACTTCTCCCCTTCCACCCTGCAGGTCCCAAGGATCGAATTCAGAGCCTCAGGTTTGGCAGCAAAAACTTTTACTGCCGAGGAAAGATTGTTGCCTTATCTCCCGGGTGACTATTTGCCGCTGTGTGACCCAGTGACTCCTCCAGCCCATTTCTGTTCTAGGAACTGTCCTTGGAGCCTTGGACAGTCGGTTGGAATCTCTGCTCTGCCCTTTCCCTCTTACCTCCCTGAGGCTGTTTCCCCACCTGTAAATTGGAGCAGGTGGCCTCATGAGGCATGGGGGCCATTTAGTGGGGTTCCTAAGGGGGGCAACAAGAAATGGGGCGGAGTCTGGCGAAGCCTGGCCCTGGGCTGTGTCAGAGAGAGACTTGAAAGGAATCCCAGGCTGCGCACCACCCCCCGACCCCCATCCCACCACCCCCGCCCCGCCCAGCGCAGCTGGGGGCCTGGGCTGCGCATGCGCACAGCATCCCCGTGGTCCTTTATAAGCAAGGAGGCTGAGCCTGGCTTACTGAGCACCCGGCGCAGGGGCTGGAGAAGCACCGGCGGCCGCCGCGAGTCCTTTGTGCCCGGGGCCGTGGGGATGTGTCCGCGCTAAGGAGCCAGGTGTGGGGGGCCCGCAGAGAGGGGGGCAACAAGGTTTCGGACTTGGAGAGGACTGACCAGGATGAAGGCGAAGCCCCCCTCCCGGATGGGGCTGGGCAGGGGGAGGTGGGGGAGGGGATCAGAGTTTGGGGGGCCAAGCACATGAGGGGCGGTCTTAGGGGTGTTGGGAACGGAAGGGAGTCTTGAATGAAAAGATATCCCCCTCCCCGGTGGGGAGGGTCCCTGGCCGCGGATAGTTCTCTGGATCAAGCAGGAGGCGCCGGGAGCTAGGGCTAGGGGAGGGGCACCCCGAGTTTGGAAGACAGACAAGGGCGTCCTGGACATAACCCAGGGGATCTTGGGACTGGGTACCCCGGTGTTTTAGCTGAGACACCGCGGGAATTTGAAGTGGGGACCTCCAATTTACAAGTGAATAGAGGGCTGCGGTGGGGAGGGAGCCCCAATTCGAGTGTCTGCAGATGAGCCTACGTCTCTGGGAAGGGAAGCTAGACAGGTCTCTGTCATCTAGCTGCATCCTGGGCTCAGGCTGCCCCATCCTAAGGGGGCTCCCTGTTTTTCTAACATGTGGAGCTGAGGTACAGTCCCTTTTCCCAGCGAGCATGCAAACGCAGGGTGTGGGTTCTGATCTACCCCAGTAAGGATGTCCGGGACCTGGATGGACCCTGCGGGGAGACGGGGAACCCCCAGATGTTGCACATCTCCACATCATCTCAGCCCTCTACACCGGTGTTTCACCCCCAGTCTGTCTCTATGGTGCATTTTTTAAACTGTTTGGGTCTCGGTGCTAGGAGGGAGGGGACCTGGCAATGAGGTATTCGAGTGACCCCCATCCAGATACCACAGTGTGGCTTTGTTCATTCTAAGTGTCTGGGATGAAGCCAGGCTGAGGCAGGCCAAGGTGGGCGATGTCCCAAGCTGGGCATGTTGGGATGAGATGAATACATGCACTGTGCCACCCCGGATCCTGGCAGTCTCAGTGCCCCTGAACATCCCCACAGGGAAATAGGGAAGGTTCCCACCCCTTTTGTGGGGGTCTTTGTGTGTCAGCATGTCATGAGGAGAGGCATAATCAGGGGACCTGGGGTCTCCTGTGGCTGATACAACAGCAGTTAGTGTCTTTTGTTTCAAAACTGTGATGGGGACCACATTACCAGTGGCCATGCATCGGACACCAAGGCCACATGCATCCCAGTCTGTACTCAGGGCTAGTGTGGCAGCCTGTGGGAGGAGCCAGACCTGGTGGTTGATCATTGGGGGCTTCAGCAGAGGGCTCCAGACTGTGGGTGTCTTTGTGTAGAGGCTGCACAGCCTACCCAGTGAGCGCCTGCATGGGTTCTCTTTGTTAGTGTCCCTGGAAGTGCCGTGTGTGTCTCTCCTGGGGTGTATGTCTGGGGTGTGTTTTGTGAATAGGAACAGGTGACCCAGAGCATGGGGGTGCAAGGCTGAGGAGTCACAGTGAGAGGGGTGGGGATCTCCAGCTTGGTTTCTCTTTTCCTGCACAGTATTCCATGTTCATGCTTGTGCACACAAATCCAGTGTGAGTCTCAGGCCAGGAATCCACAGTGTCTGCAAGTGCGTGTGTGTGAATGTGTGTGGCCTTTGCCCAGGACCAGGAATCCTCCTGAAGCTCATGTAACTGATGTCCCCACACCATAGGGTGCAGACAGCTATACCCTTGCCCAGACACAGCACCACAGATGCAGTTGCACACGCAGTGACACTAGCTGGTAAGTGCCCAGCTCCAATTCGGTGGAGAGACAAGAGACAGGGTGAGTGGGAATGGGGGACACACACACACGCACACGCATGCACACATACACTTGAATGTGTCTCCCCTTTCCCCTGCAGGCCCCTGCTTGCATATACATGAGGCTAATGCATCATTCATGAGGGGGTGGGCCCAGACCTCAGCCCAAATGCTGCCACTTACCTCCGGCGGCCCAGGGGAGGAAGTATTTTAAGAGAAGATTGTGGGTGTGTGAGGGTGTGAGGGAAGGGAGAGAGAAGGTGTTAGGGAGGAGCATGAGGCTACATTGTGTCTGTCACTGTGTTGGGCCACCTGGGGTATTTTTTAGGGTGTTCCCAAGGTTTTGTATACAAAGAGCTGTTCTTAAATTTGATGTATTTTTACAAGTCTTAGCCCACTCCTTCCAGATAACTTCAGAGGGTTTGGACTGGATGAGGCTTATTTTACAGGTGGGGAAACTGAGGTATGGGGGAATAAGACCCCGGTGCAGAGTTGCATGGAGGTTCAGTAGGTAGAATGTGCCATGGATTCTTTTGGGGGTTGTTTTTGAGACAGGGTTTCTCTGTGTAGCCTTAGCTATCCTGAATCTCACTCTGTAGACTGGGCTGGCCTTGAACTCAGAGAATCACCTGCCTTTGTCTCCTGAGTGTTGAGATTAAAGGCGTGCGCCACCACACCCAGATGGATTCTTTTTTTTCTTTTTTTCTTTTCTTTCTTTCTTTCTTTCTTTTTTTTTTTTTTGAGACTAGGTCTCATGTAGTCCGGTTGACTTTAAATTCAAAATGAAGTTCAGGGTAGCCTCAAATCCTTGGTCCTCCTGCCTCCACCTTCCAAGTGCTGGGATGACAGTCTGTGGCCACCACACCCATGTGAACTCAATTGTGTGGAGAAGGCTGGGGAGGAAGAGAGAATGAGAGAACACACATTTTCTGGCCTTGATCTCTCCTAAAATCCTGATGGGGTAATCTCAGCCATTAGTGTACTTCACATTGGCTTAGGGTTCCAGGGGAAGAATGGGGATGGCCTCGGTTGAAGTTAGAGGTTGTACACATTTGCAAGTTGGTAGCCTGTGCTCTGCTGTGCACTCCAAAACAAACAGCTAGCCTTCTCTGGGTGCTCAGGCAGGCCAGGCTCAGGGTTCAGCACCAAGGACAGGTCCACGGCAGGCATATCGGCTAGCGCCTGGAGAAACAGGGAGAAGAGCAGAAGGAAGTTGAGCTCTTCAAGGCCTCTGGAGACCCCACCCACAAGGGCCTGCTCTTCTTCCATAGGCTGAAGAGCGGGTTTGCAAATGGCCCTGTGACTTACCCTCTCCAGTCCCCTGTGAGGGGCCTGAGTTGAGAAAAGGCCAAAGTTTTGTTGAAGAATCTCTGGGGAATGGATTTATTTTAGGCACCCGAGGTAGAAGTCACTCACAGGCATTTAATAATTGCCTACAATATACCGGATGGGACACAGCCCCTCTGGAGAGGATGGCCCCAGGGCAGAGGAAGCTACTTCTGTGGGTTGTAAACAGTCAGCTGAGAGGGCTGGTCTGGGGAAGGGCCTGGGGGCCCCCAAAAGGATAAGGACCCACTGCTTCCCTTAGGAGCTCCCGGTCTAGTGGTGGAAGCTCACTTGAGAAACAGGATTTCAGACTTGGCAGTGTGAAGTTTAATGATAATATTAGCCACAGCTAAGATGTTCTCCTTCAAGAGAGTTGCTGGAAACATTGTGTATAAGTTGACTCATCCATCCCTTCAGCCAGCTGTTATCCTCATCTGACCCATAAGGAAAGGGAGGCAGAAAGAAGCTAAGCTCCTTGCTAAAGTCACACAGCAAGGAAGAGGCAGAGTCATAGAACTTGCTGTGCAGATCACACTGGCCTACACCTGTACAGATTCTGTCTGCACCCTCCAGGGCTGAGATGTGAGACTGTGTGAGCCACCAAACCCAGCATGGAGTGATATGCAGGACTGAAGCCCCAGCCTCAGGGTCAGGGGCTGGAAGTGGGGTCCCCACAGGAGTGTGGTAAGGACTGGGAAGAGAACCCAAGGCTGTGTGAGCCTGGAAGGTGCTGGGCCAGAACCCAGGCCTGTGAGCTCAGCTGGTGTTCCACCACTAAGCTGCACTCTGCCTCACTGCTTGGATTCTGAAGTGAGATGCTCTGGGTTCAAATCCTGCGTGGCCCCTGCTTTCCTTGCTCTGTGACCTTCACTGACATGCTGGCCTTTCTGAGTTCTGGTTCCTAATTCTTGTCCATCTGGTTCCTCCGTGTTCGGGTTTGGGGGAGGGGGTCTGTGCCATGACTCACCCTTCCTCCCTCTCGTTTGCTCCTAGCTCCAGTATGGGGGCCACATCTGTCTGGGCCTCAGGCCTCCTGGTGCTGAGGCTGCTGCTCCTGGTGGCTGGGGATCAGGGTGAGTGGGGCCTACGGGGCTGGGGGTGGGAACCCTGTCACTCTGCTGTCAACCATGGGTCAGCAGGATGGGATGAGGCCTTTTCATTCCAGAACCTTCTCCTGCTGGTCCTCTAGCTGGGTCTGCAAAATAAAACAAGAATATCTGAAGCAAGTCTTTGAACAGTCAAAGGGAAACAAGGTACCTGAGCGGTTATTTTTAGTTATAACCAGCAGAGGCTGGAGGCTCCCGCCTCTCACTGTCTTTTGCTGAAATGATCTGAAAAAGAAAGGTGGAGGAGAGAGACAGCAGCACAGGGGTCGGCTACTGATGTCGGCCACGGGCGGGACAAGGGAAGGAAGATCTCTGTGCCTCCCCTGGAATTTCCCCAATGGTGGTCAATTCTAGACTTTATGAATCCCTTACTGAGTTTCTCTGTGGCCATAGGCAAGAATATTTGTTTCTCTGATCTTCAGTTTCCTAATGTCCCTAAAAGAAGACAAGCCTTTACCACTGCAGATGGTTATGGGTATTCAGTGACGACTTCACTCACCCGACACAGCGGCACGCCTCTGTAACCCCAAGCATTTGGTCAATAGAACAGGAAGATGAGAAGTGCAAGGTCCTCCTGGGCTGTAGAGCAAGTTTGAGGACAACCTGTGCTACAGGTGACCCTGTCTGAAACCAGAAGAAAAAAAGGAAAGAAACAACCCAGCTTCCAGTGTCTGCCTCTGGCTTAACTTCTGAGGCTTAGAGAAGGACAGGGATTTTCCCAGGGCCACACAGCAAGCCAGAGATAAGGACAGCCATAGTTCGCCCATCCAGACAGCCTTTGGAATGCTGCCGAGGGAGGTCTGGCCCAGCCGTCCCCTTTGGCACTGTGACACTGTGTGTCAGCCTGGCCTCTCTGGCCTCCATCTCTCTGTAAAGTGTTAGTGTAGCTGGGTGTAGTGCACGCCTTTAATCCCACACTAGGGAAGCAGAGGCAGCAGAATCTCTGAGTTTGAGCCAGCCTGGTCTATGTGGTGAGTTCCAGGTCTACATAGTGAGACACTGTCTTAAAAAGCAAAACAAAGAGTTAGTGAAAGAAAAAAGAAAGAGAAAATAATCTGCTAAAACAAGAAATGTTAGTGTCCTGCTAGCCCCTGCCTCTGATTCAGGTCCTCTTTCCATCCCAGACACACAGGACACCATCACCACGGAAAAGGGGCTTCACGTGCTCAAGTCGGGGTCGGGACCCATCCGCGCTGCCCTGGCGGAGCTGGTGGCCCTACCCTGCCTCTTTACCTGGCAGCCACTGCTAGGCACCCTTCGAGACATTCCTCGAATCAAGTGGACCAAGGTTCGCACTGCATCAGGCCAGCGACAGGATTTGCCCATCTTGGTGGCCAAGGACAATGTGGTGCGTGTGGCCAAGGGCTGGCAAGGGCGGGTGTCACTGCCCGCTTATCCCCGCCACAGAACCAATGCTACCCTTCTCTTGGGGCCACTTCGGGCCAGTGACTCTGGGCTGTATCGCTGCCAAGTGGTGAGGGGTATCGAGGATGAGCAGGACCTGGTGACCCTGGAGGTGACAGGTGAGTTGGCAGCAGGTAATGGGCGGGTCAAAGATCAAAGGGGTGGGGCCTAGGATGAAGGGGAAGGGTTGAGGCTGGGAGAAGGGGCAAAGGAAGGAAGAGGAAGCTGGAGAGAGGGTCTGAGGATGGAGATGAGGTGCCCAGGACAGAAGGGGTGCAAGGGTGAAGGGGGAGAGAACAAAGATAAAGGAAGAGGAAGCAAGGATGGAAGGGGAGGGGCTAGTGTGCAGGGGTGAGGAGAGCAGGGAAGGAGCCAAGGATAGAAGAAGAGGGGCTAAAATAGTAAGGAAGGGGCTAACACAGAGGGGAGGGCCTGAGGAAGAAGGGGCATTGTAGGATTGAAGGGAGGGGGCTAGGATGGAATGAGAGGGGCTGAGCATGGAAGGGGAAGTTAGACTAGAGAGGGAGGAGCTGAGATGGAAGGGGAGGGGCCAAGTGGGGAGGGGAGGAGCAAGCCTGAGGCCCAGACAGGGGTTCACCTTTCAAGTCGTCCTGTGACCTTTAGTTCCATCACTCGAGCGGCAGAGCCAGGCGGATCTCTATGAGTTTGAGGCCAGCCTGATCTACAGAGTGAGTTCCAAGACAGCCAGGGCTACACAGAGAAACCCTGTTTCAACAACAACAAAAAAAAAACTTCACTTTTTTATTTTATGTGCTTGGATGCTTTGCATGTATATTTGTGCACCAGGTGTGGCCCTGGTGCCACAGAGAGCAGAAGAGGGCACTGGATTCCATGGAACTGGAGTTATAGATGGTTGTGAGCCACCATGTGGGTGCTGGGAATTGGACCTGAGTCCTCTGGAAGAGCAAAAATACTCAACTGCGGAACCATCTCTCTAGCCCCCAAATACGAATCTCTTTAAAAAGGTTGAGTGAGCCTATCTTTAAAACATCAGTTAACACGTGCATTGGGGAGAGACTGCTCCTCTGCTCCATTCTAGGGCAGTCTCTGTTTTCCCAACAGATTAAGAAAAACCGATCTGGGTGTGGGGGTGAACTCACAAGCGAAGGTGGGTGAAGCTTTGTGAGTCTCAAGTCAGCCTGGGCTACATGAGACAATGTCTTTTTCGTGTGTGTGTGTGTGTGTGTGTGTGTGTGTGTGTGTGTGTGTGTGTTTCATTGTTCGTTTTGAGACACAGTCTCACTATGTAGCCTTGGCTATCCTGGAACCCACTCTGTAGACTAGGCTGGCCTTGAACTCAGAGATCCACCTGCCTCTGCTCCTTGAGTGCTGGGATTAAAGGCCTGCGCCACCACGGCCCAGCAAGACCATCTTTTAAAACGTCTGCTCGACAAAGAACAATCAGACTGCAACCCACAGAACCAGGAAGGCTATATGGCAGGGGGGACCCTAGGATGACTGTGGCTTAGAATAAGTTTTGGTTTTACTTAAATAAATAAATAAATAAATAAATAAATAAATAAATAAATAAATAAATAAATAAATTGAAAAAAAAAAGTCTGCTCGAGGGAGGTCTGTTTTCTTTTAAGATTCCACCATAAGCCTCTCTCCAGCCTCCCGGCTCTTACCCCACAGGCGTCGTGTTCCACTACCGGGCGGCCCGGGATCGCTATGCACTGACCTTCGCTGAAGCCCAGGAGGCCTGCCGCCTGAGCTCAGCCACCATCGCCGCCCCGCGGCACCTGCAGGCTGCCTTCGAAGACGGCTTTGACAACTGCGACGCGGGCTGGCTCTCAGACCGCACGGTTCGGTGAGGGGGTGCGCGGGAGGCTTGGGGCTGGGGGTCGCTCCTGGAGAAAGGGGCTCCCGGAGCACAGGTCTGATAGCCGCTCCCCTCCCACCGTCAGATATCCGATCACCCAGTCGCGTCCTGGTTGCTACGGTGACCGCAGCAGTCTGCCTGGGGTTCGGAGCTATGGGAGACGCGACCCGCAGGAACTCTATGATGTCTATTGCTTTGCCCGCGAGCTAGGGGGTAAGGCAAGCGCGGCTGGGACCCCGTGGCCACTTGTCCTTGAGTGTCAGGTGCTTTCCCAGTCCTTATACTTCCCTAAGCCCACACGAATCTCTCCGAAGTCTCAGTGCCCTCCAAAGCTGCACTTGGAACCCGGGCACGTCTCCCTGAGTGCCAGGTGTTCTTTCAGCCCCCGAGTCCCTCTAAGTTCCCTCAAAGCTCTCCAAAGCTGGAGCCAGGACCTGGGCCACCCGTCCCCTGAGCTTCCCATCCTCAGTTCCGAGCTTCCCTCCTTTTCCAACCCTTTTCTGACCTCCACCCTGTCCCTCTCCCAGGCGAGGTCTTCTACGTGGGCCCCGCCCGCCGACTGACTCTGGCAGGCGCGCGGGCACAATGTCAGCGGCAGGGTGCGGCGCTAGCCTCGGTGGGGCAGTTGCACCTGGCCTGGCACGAGGGCCTGGACCAGTGCGACCCGGGCTGGCTGGCAGATGGCAGCGTGCGCTACCCGATCCAGACGCCGCGACGGCGTTGTGGGGGTCCCGCCCCAGGTGTGCGCACAGTATACCGCTTTGCCAACCGCACGGGCTTCCCTGCGCCTGGAGCACGCTTCGACGCCTACTGCTTCCGAGGTGCGTTTATGATATGCCCCCCTGGGGGGTGCTGCAGGCCACATCCACACAGCCATTGTCTGGGGCAACCCTTCGCGGGTGTGTGTCATCCAGACCGGCCCCAGTTGGGAGTATCTGACTAAGCCATGCCCCCAGGTGGTGTCCCTGCCTGACCACATACACCTGGGCCAGCCCCTGCAGCTACTCGTTGTGCTTTGTGGATGGATGTGTTCCCTTGGGACCACAGACCCACCAGGAAAGCTTGGTTATGGCCACGCCTCCATGAGCGTGTCCCATCATCTGCATTGGGTGGAACAAACCACATGCCATTAGTTATGTTCCCTTGAGCCCATCAGGAACAGGTGAGGGCCACATGCCAGAATCACTGGAGGCCACATCCCATAACCCTACCAGGACCATTGATGATGGACATGCTCCATGGCTGAGTCTTCTGTGGACATGCTTCTAGATACAGGCTAGTGAAGGCCACATCCCTACCAGCTTTCATTTACTTGTTTCTCTTGAGACAGCGTATCAGTGTGCAGCTCTGACTGGCCTGGAACTCTTTATGTACACCATGCTGGTCTTGAACTCACAGGGATACACCTGCTTCTGCCTCCAGTGCTGGGTCCAGAAGCATTCCTTTCTATTGTTCTTGAGCTGTGGCTGTGGTTCAGCTGGCAGAGCACCTCCCTTGCAAGCACAAAGCCCTGAGTCCCGTCCCCATCACCAGATAAAGCCAGGTGTGCACCTGAGGGCCTGGGACAAAGAGACAAAAGAACCAGAAATGTTAAGATCATCTTGGGCTACCTAATCAGTTCAGGGCAAGCTGGGCTACATGAGATCCTGTCTCAAAAAGCCAGAAACAAAATAATAAAATCATTCCCATGCCCATGTCTCCATGGAAACCCTGTGACAAGCATACCCTCTGGGGGAGAGTCCCTCCTCCTCAGATGGGTCTTTCTTTGATGTGGCCACTGCTGGGCCACTGTCTATCACCTAGCATTTGGAAGGCTGAGGCAGGAGGATCTCTGGGAGTTTGAAGTAAGCCTGGGCTATATATTGATTTTCCAGGTTAGCTTGGGCTGCAGACAGACAAGAAGACACAGCACTAGTGGGCGGGGCCCTGGAGAAGTTGCATTCTCCCCTTGGGCTCTCTTTCCCTGAGATGCCTTAACCCTAGAAATCCAGCCCTGGGTGGGGCTTCATACCACTTCACTTTCCTGGCTGTGCCTGGGCCACCTCAACCGCTGCTGCTTTTTCTATAGCTCATCACCTTACACCACAACACAGAGACCCGGAGACCCCCTCTTCTGGAGATGAGGGAGAGATTGTGTCAGCAGAGGGACCCCCAGCCCAAGAACTAGAGCCCAGCCTGAGGGAGGAAGCAGCACCTGAGTTCCAGGAACCTCTCATGTCCAGTGGAGAAGATGAACCCCTGGACTCGACATGGACACACGAGCCTCAGAAGACCCTTGGTTCTACCCCAGGCGGTCCCACACTGGCTTCATGGGTGCTTACAGGTGTCCCCAGCCCCAGCAGCATGGGAGTGGATATGGTAGAGACAACACCCTCGGGCACACAGGTAGCCTCCACCCCCATGGCGAGGAGGGGCCGCTTCAAAGGGTTAAATGGTCGACACTTCCAGCAACAGGGCACAGAGGGCCAGCTGCTTGGGACAGCAAAGGCCAGTGCCCAGCCTCCTACTCTGGAAGTTACTGCTGACTTCCTGGGGCCTTCTGCAACCGCAGAGGCCTCGGAGAGTGACCAGAGCCGCAGTCACAGTCCCTGGGCCATTCTGACCAACGAAGTGGACATGCCAGGGACAGGTGAGTGAGGACCTGGGGAGAAAGGAAGGGTGAGTAAGACTCACACTGTTCCAGCGCCCCCAACCTTGCCATGGTCCTGCCTCCAAATACCCATGTTGTGTGTGCATGTGTGAGTGTGTTTATATGAGTGTGTGGTGTGTAAGTGTGTGTATGTGAGTGAGGTTTATGTGAGTGTGTTTATATGGAGTGTGTGTGGTATGTGAGTGTGTGTGTGCTGTGTGTGTGGATTGTGTGTGTGTAGTGTGTATGAGTGTGTTGTGGTATGTGAGTGTGTGTGGTGTATGCAGTGTATGTGGTATGTGAGAGTGTGTGTGGTATGTGAGTGTGTGTGTGGTATGTGAGTATGTGTGTGTGTGTGGTGTGTGCAATGTATGTGGTATGTGAGAGAGTGTGTGTGGTGTGGGTATGTGTGGTATGTGAGTGAGTGTG
>CABHPR010131232.1:22470-34070 GCA_902168415.1 Peromyscus melanophrys | reverse complement strand
ACACACACACACACACACACACACACACACACACACACACACCCTCCAAGAAACAAAGAAACAATCAAATAAACCAATGAAATAAGAAAAAAAATAAAGTTAAACCAGTAAGATTCCTCTTCATAATTAATGAAGAGTTGTTCCATAAACCACAAAACAGGAGAAAGAATAAAGAAAAGCACCCATCCCCCACAAGAAGGGTCAATGATATCTAAGTCTAAAGGACAGAAAGGATGGGGACTAGAAACAGAAAAAGCATAGGCAGAGAGGACATGATAGGAAGAGATCGTCTGGAAAAGAATAGATTGCATCCCCTGTGAAGGTGTGTCATTGCAATAAGCAGTCACTTTGTTTTGTTGGCAGACAGACACAACCACCCAGAATGGAACTTAGTGTTTGACTCATTTGCAAAGTATTGTAAAGTCATGCCTTGCTTAATTGACCTGGGGAATGTGTATGGTTAGTTTCTAGATTATGAACAAAACCATTTCTGTCTTACAATGCCTTCCTAATATAGTGACTTAAAATTTCATTTGCAGCCTATTAAAATGCAATGACTAGATGAAACACATCACTCTTTTCAAATTTATTTCCTTTAAAAACTAATTAAAGCTTTATTGTAAAGAATTTTCAAATAAAAAAAAGCATATCATGTGATAGATTAGCCAGAGCCAAAGTCTGTACATCAGAATGAACGTCTACAGTGTTAGAACAACCATTCTGAATCTGTGGAGCATCACACTGGATTTTACTCTTTCACTGTCAAATACATTTTTGTGCACTTATCCACAGTAAAGAATGAAAAACACATGACATGTTAAAATTATAAAAACAATTATATTTATATTCTCTTTCATGACTCATGAATCTATATCCTATATTTTATCCTTTATATCACCTATTATTTATTCCTTCTTGTTCTCTGTTTTTCATGTATACTGTATCTTTTTGTTTGTATATAATAGGCTAAGACATGTGTATATATATATGTGTTATAGGTTAGTATACTCATGTTAGGGAGAACTTGCAATTTTTTTATTCTGATATTTTGTCATCACTCATATACATTCTAAGTCCATCTATTTTTCTGCAAATTTTGTAATTTCAGAATGGGAGAAATTGCCATCTATAATTCAGACAATAGGCTAGTGCCCAGAATTTACAAAGAATTACAGAAATTAATACTAAGAAATAAAATTGCCAGTCAACAAATGGTCTATGATTTGAAGAGATAGTGTTCAAAACAAGAAACATAATGGCTAATAACTATTTTTCAAAGTGTTCAATATCCCTAGCCATCTGTAAAATACAAATTAAAACTACATTGAGATGCAACTTCACCATAGTTAGAAGGGCTATTATCAAAAATCTGACAATAAATGTTGGAGAGGGTCTGAAGAAAGGGGCACTTATTCAGTGCTGGTCAGGGTGAAAATTAATGTAGTCATTATGGAAATCAGTTTGGCGATTCTTCAGGAAATAAAAAAGAGAACTGCCATATGACCAGTCACTTCATTCCAGTGCATACACCCAGAGAATTCCCTCCCCTTTTCTGGAGATCCTTGCAATCCATGTGTATTGCTGCTTTATTCACTATAGAAAAAAAAAAAAAAAAGGAGCAGATCTAGATCTAGTTTTCCATCAACAGATAAATGGAAATTGAAACTCTCATATACATATTAAGGAACACATTTGTTTTTTTAAAGCATGTTTCTGTCTTCAGTGTGATTCTCTCTCTTTTTTTTTTTTGAAAAATTTTTTTTACTTATATTTTTTTTTTATTCTACATACCATCCCCAGTTCCCCTTCCCTGTAGACGAATTTCTAAACAGTATTATTAAATAAAGAGCACGGAGCCAAATATAGGGGTGAAAGCCTTAGAGATCAGGGAAATAGTGAGAGCCACCAACCACCTTACCTCACCAGCTCTGTAGCTTCCAAAATGCGAGCTACTTCCTGTCTAACCTGTGCCTTTATTGCCTTGCTTTTCTGCCCTCTCATTGGCTCTTAGCCCAGCTACCTCACTTCCTTGTCACTGCCTGTCTGTACAGACCTCCAAGTCTCTATGGTTGGTGCTAGGATTAAAGGTGTGTGTCATTACGCTTGGCTCTGTTCCCAAGTATGACCTTGAACACACAGAGACCCTGCCTGCTGAGTGATCGGATTAAGGGCATGTGCTATCATTGCCTGACTTTTGTGTTAATGGTTTGCTATTTCCTCTGATCTCCAGGAAAACTTTATTTATTGACATACAAATAAAATATCACCACACCTCCCCCGCCGTATTACCCACCACCTTCTCCCATTCCACCACCGTCCACTCCTCAGAGGGGCTAAGACCTCCCGTGGGTAGTCCACAAAGTCTGGCATACCAAGTTGAGTCAGTGCCTAGCCCCTTCCCCCTTCATCAAGGCTGAGCAAGGTATCCCACCATAGGGGATGGGCTCCAAAAAGCCAGTTCATGCACCTGATATAAGTCCTGTTCCCACTGCCAGGGACCCCACAAACAGATCAAGTCTTGTAACTGTCAACCACATTCAGAGGGCCTGGATTGGTCCCATGTAGGTTCCCCAGCTGTCAGTCCAGAGTCTGTGAGCTTCCACTAGCCCTGTCAGCTGTCTCTGTGGTTTTCCCCATCGTCATCTTGACCTTCCCTTGCTCATATGATCCTTCCTCCCTCTCTTTAACTGCTTTCCAGGAGCTCAGCCCAGGGCTTGGCTGTGGATCACTGTGGATCTGCTATGATCAGTCACTTCTTTCATGTTACTTAAGGGTATCTGATAATGTTTTCACCAGCATGCCTAGCCTTCATAAGCACATGTTTAATTATCAGCAATATTGTCCTTCTTAGCTTCTCATGTATAAAATCATGATTGTCCGTATTTAAAATGGTCATTATATGAAAAATCTTTTATTATTGTCCACATTATACAAGTTCTGGTAAGAAGAGTATTTCATGTAGTTAGCTGAAGATATCCAACTTTTTTATGATCTAAAGTATATTGATTTTATTACTGAATGCTATCAAATTGTTAAAAATAGTTCTTTTATTTGATGACTAAGTTTTGTATTTTCTTGATATTGTTTCACTTTTTTTTTAGGTCATATTGAACTTTTCTGAAGTTTATCCTTTAAATTTTATCTGAAACAGCATTTAGAAAGTGGTGCTAAGCATGTCTTTTCATTTTGCTATTAAGCTTGAGCCATTCAAGCTTTATTCAGTGAGCCATTTTATTGGGGGCGGGTGGGATAGAATCTATGATGTAGAAAATAGTAAATGTATTATGAGTCTGTTTTAACGTAATGCAGAAAACATGTATTCCTTTACCTAACAAAGATCTTTTATTGCACAGTTAAAGTATTATGAGTTGGAGATCACTTACCTCTATCTGGACAGCATTTAGGTTTGAACCATCTACCTGCTAAACTCCGTCTTCTTTAGAGACCTATATAACATTCACAAATTTTCTGATATCCTTGGTTTGGCTGCCACAGTCTTCAGTCAAAAGAGCTGAGTATGAAAGAAGTTCACTATGTTTTCTTCAAGTACTAACTCAACTTGTGGGGCCTGATATATTGAATATGCATCATCTGGGTTCTTCTGAATGCTGTGAATGTATATTGCACCAGAGTGTATGTGATTGCAAGAGATTTATTCCTGAGAGTAAGAGTGGAGACTAGAGCACACCACTGATTATGGTAGTCCCCCATGTGACTGCAGTTAGAGGGGATGGCAGTCTTTCAATTTCTACCTTTGTCATCCCAGAGCTCTTCCGCTTGAAAGGAGACTGAACTCTATGCGCATGTGATTAAAGCCCCTTGTGGTTGCCCTGTTTCCTTCACAATGACAACATCTCTTCAGAGTGATGGCAGCCGTTTCTGGAATGTTGATCGTCTGATTACTGAAAATTGTTTTCATTTTCCAAGGAGATCTGAAAACAAAACAAAACAGAAAGCATACATTCTTAGGCATATCAAATAGTGATTCATTTTCTATGAAAATTCCTGTTATTGTTATTTAAGTTCTGTTATTTAAGAGGGATGTGTTAACCACAATTTAGAAATTCATTATTACAGATTTCACAACTTTGTCATCTTGAAAATGATAGAGTTCTTTATTTAAAGCTTCATCCTTCTACTGCTAAGAAAAGGCAGAAATTATACAAGGTTCATCAATAGGTACAGATTTCAGATTTACCATGGAAATTTAATTTAAAATACACCAGAATACTTGCAAAAATATGCAGTTGTATGCAAATATCTATGTATCTTAATATTCATTTCAGTGCTACATTGATGTCATCTGATATTTAGTAATCATTTAAAATAATCACGGGCCCTATGCGTTTCAATGACATTATAGCTAAAGTTCATAAACTCAGCATTTTGGATCTTCCTATAACAAATATCTATAAAAATGTGAGCTGTGCTTCTGCAGTGATGTTCTGCTTCGATCTTCTGGAATCATTACTTTTTTTCCCCTTTCTCAGACTTTCATTTAAAAATCACTTCTCTTCCCTTTTACTAGCCTGCCTTCTTTAATTTTAATACTGTCATTTTCTTATTTACTGTCCTTTCTTATTTCAAAGTCAAAGTGTATATTTGATATAACTAACATGTTTATTCTAAACAAATAACTGGACATATGTACAATAGGGGATGCCAGAAGACTGCTATAGACATTAGTGGCTTATAGAGTTATATATAAATATTAATTTAAGATATAAATAATGAAAATCACTATTTGGAGGTTAATTTATTTACCAAAATTAAATATAATTCATGTAATTTTTTCATTAACGTAAAACCATTAAGATGTACTTGTTTGAACATCGTTTAAATATATATGACCATGACTGAGGGAAACACCTGATATCGATCTTGCTTCTCCATGTGTTTCTATATGTACACATGTGTTCACAAATATGCAAACAAGCATACTCATATGCATGTATACAAAATATTCATGTATTAAAAAATAGCCTTAACACAGTAAGGCCATACTTCTACATAGGGTCCTGTGCTTGGTTGAGTGCAATCAATATCATTGGAAGTCTTTTATATGACTCACTTTTTATGTATACATATTTTAACACTTCAAAGAAGGAGTGCAGGTTCATACAATAGAAGAAATTTCTTAAAGACCCTCAACTCATAAATGACAGGATTCAAATACATACATAATTTGAAATCTATTGCCTATATTGTAGAATCCATTGCATATAAAGTTACTATTTACGTTAACTGATGAAAATAAAAAATGAAGTTATCAATCACTGATATTGTCATAAGAAAACTACCCATCTGCTTTGAAATTATTAAAGTACTGATGAAAATATTAGGAGGTTGTTACATGCACCTTGAAAATAACCCCAAATTTATGTGATAAATATTATAAAATTAAAATATTTGTGTTGTTGAAATTAAATAGGATTTTAAGGTTTCCTACAAGAAAAATCACACATTTTGGCTTCAACTGTCTTTGACACTGAAGTTGTTTCCATGTCTTGCTTATTGTGATTCACAGAGCACTGAGAACAGAAGTTAAGAGACGACATTATTTTCTTTGAAGCTAAATTGTACTCAGTTTGTGCTTCCAAGGTCATACATTAGTTCCAAATTAAATAAAAGAACTCTCTACATCTTCCATACTGTCTGTGCTAATATACATCTGGCTAAAGTAATTAAGGGTTCCCTGTGCCCACATGTTGCCCAACACTTGTGCAATTGCCCCCTTTCATTTGTTTTTATTTATTATTTATTTATTTATTATTTATTTATTTATTTATTTATTCGTTCATTTATTTATTTGTTTGCTTGTTTGTTTATTACTTGTTTATTTGATTTTTTCAAAGCAAGTTTTATCTATGTAGCCCTGGATATCTTGGAACTCTCTCTGTATACCAGGCTGGTCTTAAACTCACAGAGATCCACCTGCCTCTGCCTCCTGAGTGCTAAGATTAAAAGTGTGTGCCACCACTGCCCAGTGAGAAACTGCCCTTTTGATAGCTGCCATCCTAACAGGTTTTAGATGATATTTGATAGGATCCATCCTACCAGGGATGAGGTGATATGTCATTGTGGATTTGAGTTGCAAATCCCTGATAGTAAACGGTGTTGTCTACCTTTTCACACACCCTTTGCTCATCTTTATGTTTTCTTTACATAACTGTGTTTGGAGTTTGTACGTGTTAAACAAGGTTATTATTGTTTTGATATTGAGTTATTTGTGGTCATAATGTATCTTCATATTGAAACACTTATGTAAAACATGTGGTTTACAAATACCCCCAATTTTGTGGTGTTTTAGTTTTCCTTAACTATGCAGAAATGTTTTACTTTGTTTTTGTTTTATTTTGTTCTATTTGTTTGATTTTATTGTTGTTTCTCTCTAGTTTTAGAGAATGTTACATTGCTATGCCTCTATTTTAAAAGGTTCATGCTGTGAAGTCTTACTTTTAAGTTGTTAATCAATTTAGAATACTGTTTTGGTATATATTGTAGTTTTACACATTATTACTCATTTCAAGATATTACTTCTGCCTTTTCATATGTGTTTTACCAATCGTCTGCCTTTAGAATTTGTATATTCTAGTTAAGACACAAATAGATGAAATTGTATGATGCAGCCTCATCATACTCTCTGGCACAAATCCAATAAACTTTTTCCTACCTTTTGTTTACCTTTTTAAATGGCTTTTTCTCTCCCTTGTTGGCTATAAATTCTCTAATACTGGAGACCTTTTCTCCTCTTTGGTTATTTTCCCATCAGTAAAGCATTCTAATTTATGCACTATGTACCCAGGTACTGTTTGACAAATTTGGTAAGTGATTATTAAACTGTACTTTGTATAGTTACTGGTTTGTGTGTCATTTGAAAATGTCCATTTATTGTTTATAAGAAGACAACTCCCCTCCAAGATACATGAAATATTTTGTTTCTTTGCTTAAAATACACATTTTGGGGCAGTTGATTTACATAAACATAGTCTTAAGGGTTATAGGAAGAAATAGAATTTGGGCCGACTGTCTCTTTTGAAAGGAAGTGTATGCAATGCATGGATCTATACACACTGGAAGGCTAATGTAATAAGTAGCATAGACAACACCAAACAAAAGGCTTAGAAAAGCCTCCACAAGAGAGAGAATTAATTTAGAAAATTTTATTTCCTCTTTGTCAATTGCAAAAAAGTTTTAGCATAGACATTATGTGTTAGGAATTACAGTGGAGGGCAAAATAACACTTCTGCCTTCAAAATCTTACCATCCAGAGAAGGCTTGAGTTGTGTTCCAGTACAGATGAGGACACAGATAACTAATGCTGTGACAGTGCCCTTTTTGCCAAGATACGGTCATAGCATGGACCCACTCACCCAAACAAGATATCAGGGTGAACAGAAGAGTACACTGAAGCTATTAGGACATTTCAGATTTCTTACTATATGGAAACATTTTCTCCCATCCATAATTATGCTTTTTGATTCTCATATGAATTATTTTAATTAAATCAACATAAAACACTACATATAATTTAACTGTAATTACTTATTGGATGATTGAATAAAAATATTAAATTTTTCTCATTTGGGAGTTATAAATATGTTCGTGAGTGAGGTTGATAAATTTCAAAAATTAAGAATAATTAAATTTAAAGAGAATTTTATAATGAATTTCAAGCTTATGGAATTTGTCATAAGTAAATGGTTTTATTAATTATCAGTTTAGATACCTGATATATTTTATATATTTTACCCATTCATTCATTAGGAATAAAGTACTGTTTTGTACTGTTTAAAGGTTTACATAACTATGCATAAATTGTATTAATATTTAGTAACAGATTAAATAACAAATATTCAAATATATTTATAAGTAAAAATATAATAAAATCAGAAACCCAGACCATGTAATGGAGAAGGACCAGAGGTATTAGCTAAAATATTGGTGAAATTGTTGAAGCTGAGCACCATTTTGGCTCTAAGCCTCTTAGAATAAAGATAAAGGCTTCACAATGCAAAGGGCATGTTGCTTCTTGTTGCCTAATAATTTAATAGATACTGTTGCAATATTTCAAACTGTGATAACTGACATTTTGTATTATATAAAATTCATAATTATACACAAATATTAAATATCCAAAATGGTCTGTAAAGCACAGATAAGAAAATGTTCCCTATCACAGAGACTGTAACAGCATGCATAGGGCCTACAGAGATCCAAACCAGATAGTGTCCCAGTGCTGACAAGGGAGTGTAAATACCAGCTTCCTTCCCAACAGAGAAGTCATCTCCAATTAACAGTTTCTCCCAAAGGAAAAATTAGTTTTCTTCTGTGAAGCCTCCCTGGGTATACAAACAAAAGTGGAGGGCAGGCAACATTCCCAGAGTAGATGGCCAACACAAAACCATCTGAAAGGTATTTTTGGAGATTTATTTTTTTCGTCATTTCCCACCCCTTTCTTCCCCTAGAATGCATGCACTCTCTGCATGCACACACTCTGTCAACTCCATGCCTCCTTTCTCTTTCTGTCCTAATAAAACAAACAGGCAACTACAAAACAAAAAAGGAAAAAAAAACAAAACTAAAAAACAACAACCATGAAAGAAACTATGAAAGATCATGAGAAATGCATGCATAAGATTAGGTTCCATGCCTCATTACTTTATGAAATTGAAGTGTGATGTTCTGATTGTCTTAGAAGAAAATATGTGCTATTTGCTTGAGTACTACCAAAAAGTAAAACTTGTTAAATTATATTAGGAAATTTTAAAAAAAAGCATTTTGACTGTTAACAGATAAATTATGCCACAGAGAAGTCAATAGTGTCATACATTTCTTGTAAAATGATTAGAGGGATATGAAATATGATGATAACTTTAGAAGTCTCTGCTTTTAAGTGCATTTTGTCCTCAAGGAGAGGGGACCATGGGAAGGCTCTTCTAGTATGGCCTATTACGCACCAGCAGAGAAGACAAATACACCACGAAAATCATGTATGGTAGGAATCATGTATCATGAGTGTAAGGGCTAAGGAGATGTATGGGATTTATTAATATTTTCATTCATAAAATGGTAATTTTGAAGATAATTTAAAATATTTACAGTATGAAGAATATTCTTCAAGAAATTATGCTAGAAAAATGTACTTTCCCCATGGAGGTCATAGTACAATGAATATGAACCCAACTTATACTATATTCAAAATCAGTTACTAGAATATGTCTAGGAAAGACATATTTTAAGATGTCCTATAAGATAAAGATGTGAATATTTTCATAATTCAGAGATATGAGAATTTGTTAAGACTAAAAAAGGCACAAACTTATCAGGGTAAAGATGAATTTAATTGCATTAAAACTAAAAATTACTAAGAAAATATAATAATGAAAATTAAAAGACACGAGGAAGATATATTTCCAATATCATTTATACAACAAAAATTAGTATGCATAATATACATAAAACAACAAATCATAGGAAAAACCAACAAGTGTGTGTCTAATAATCACTTAAAACATACTCAAGTGTGTACCATTATGATAAAGGAATGACTTTAATTTCAGCAATACTGTATGATTAAAAATGTAAGCCAATTGGTCACTTCCTTGTACTGTAGTGTGAATGTATATAGGTATATTACTTTTACATTGAAACATTTTAAATCAGTGTTGAATATGTGTACACAGTAAAACCCAGAAAAATCTTCATGTATACATCATAAAATATTTTTAAGTACAACATTTTAAACATGGCAATGTATGTTCCTGAACTAGGATATAATTCTAGAAGTCCGGAAACAACATGGATGCTACCTCTACCCTCGTTCAAATTACTGAAAGTGAACTATGTAATGAGCACTACTGGGGAAAAAAAATGAATAGAGTCTTGTGATGCTCATCAAAGTTGACCATGGCATGCAAAACTGAGTCAAAGACCCAAGGCAGGAAAACACGCTGAGTACTTCTGTTAACTAACTTAGAAACTAGAAAACCTACATTATAAAGGTAAGAAAATGAAGTTGAAGGAAAAATTATGAAACAACCATGATTTTTATTGAAAACAAATTGTGTTACATTGTGTGTGTGTGTGTGTGTGTGTGTGTGTGTGTGTGTGTGTGTGTGTGTGTGTGTCTTCTTTTTCCTTCCACAATACAGATCCCAGGGATTAAACTCAGGTTGTCAGGCTTGGTGGCAAGTGCCCTTAACCTGCTGAGCCATGTTGTTTGTCTCAAGAAGATGATATTTATGATATTTAAGACAAATTAGCATTCACCTTAGAGAAGAAATGGCTTTTCTATTTATATTTATCATACATTCTTGCATAAGTGTGTGTGTGTCTGTGTGTATGCACGTGTTAAAGGATATAGTATGGGATACATAATTTAAAAGAGCTTAGAAATGAAGGAATACTGGCAATGAGTCCTGGAAGTTACAAAAGCTCAGGTGGGTGGAGGCATAGGAGGCGTTCTGTAAATTCATAGATGGACAGTATATCTGTTTGCTACACTGGGAGTTTAGTAGGGTTAGAAACAGAAGAATCACAGCTAGTATGAAAGTGGTTCTACTTTATACAAAGGAAGTGTGGGCAATGTTTTCTTTAAATAAATTGTATTATTTTGTAGCATTAAAAAACCATGGTACTTAAATTAAACACAATCTCCCACATTATGCCTAAGTGTTTTTAAAAGTCTTTTCCCATTCCCCAGGACAACAGCTCCTTTAAACCAGGTAATATCTGATCTACCATGTTTAATGATTTGCTTGATGTGTAATCTTTGCCAAAAATGATTGTAAAATTAAATCAACAAATTCTGAAGACAATGGTTAACCCAAAGAGGGGTTTCCATCTGATATAGACTGTTGCAGAAGATGAAAAGGAGCAGAAGTGAAATGAATGGAAATCAGTTCAGTAACCTAATTTATTTCCGTTTGTTCTTTGGGAATCACATATGAAGTGTTTTGATCATATTCACCCCCTGGCTCAACTACTGCCAGAGCCTTGTTTCCTTCCCTACCCACCTAACTTTTGTGTCCTTCTAAAAATATCCTTCAAGGCAAATCTGTGCTGCCCAAATGCTCTTGGCTATATGGTCTTCCACTGGAGAGTGCTCAACTTACCAGGGACTAAAGAAAATTATCTTTCCTTCTCCCAGCAGCTAGCAATTGTCAATAGCTCCATGAGTAGGGTGGGGTTGTGTGCCCAACTCCTTTAACAAAGAAGGGAATTGGTCTGTCTTGAGCATGCACAGGTTTTGGGCATGTGAGTTCCTGAGTTCATATGTTCAGTTGTTCTGTGTGTGCAGAAAATAATGTTTCCTTGTATTTATTGGTTGGCTTTGTGTGATACACTACTGTGTTTCTTTCCTCCTTCTATAATAATCCCTGGCCCTTGGGAAGTGGAATCTCCTCTCTCTATATCTATCTATCTATATCTATATCTATATAACTATATCTATATCTATCTATCTATCTATCTATACACACACACACACACACACACACACATATATATATATATACATATATATATATATATGTAGAGAGAGAGAGAGAGAGAGAGAGAGAGAGAGAGAGAGAGAGAGAGAGAGAGAGAGAGACCCC
>CABHPR010131232.1:0-13954 GCA_902168415.1 Peromyscus melanophrys | reverse complement strand
AGGACTCTCTGCTGTCTGTGTTCTTTGAGGTTTTGAGCACGATGGCAATACATGAAAAGTAGTTCAAGATTACTTTCAAGAAGGCCAGAACACTTACTAGATCTTTCCATTTGAGTTCTCAGAAGCAGTTATAGTGGGAATGATGGAAGAACACTTGGCAGACTGCTTCTCTTTCAAGACAGCACAACCTCTTCAAGTCTCTCCACATCACATAAAGCAAGAAAAGATGTCATGAGATAAGACATTGAGTGCGGTTAGGATGAAGTAATATATTTCTCTTCCTGAGTAATGCTGAGTCCATAATTTAGAAGTATTATTCTTTCTTCCTACATACCCATAAATACAAAGGTAACTTTATTCCTTAATTTTTAATTTGATTTTTATTAGTGTGTGGGAGGCATACCCATGCCATAGCTCTCCTGTGTTGGTCAGAGGACTACTTTGTGAAGTTGGTTTTATCCATCCACATTTAAATGTGCTCTGGGAATTGAACTCAGCTAGGCACACGCAGCAAGTGCTTTTACCCAGTGAATAATATCGTGGCTTTATTCCTTCTTTACAAACAAACAGCAAAGAGAAACCCCAAAACAAGATAAGTAATAAAATTATGGCACTATGTGGTGTGAATTGATTTCTTAATATATATATTTGGTGAGTCTGAGATTTTTATTGCTCCGTGTCCTGTGGACACTACTAAAGAAGTCATTGTGAAAGGAGAGCATCAGAGAATCAGCCGAAGTGTTTGTGGAGCATCTCATTTCAGTTCTTCTGTATTTCAGAGAAAAGAAAACTGGGTAGAGAACGATATGATGATTGTTCAAGGTCACTCAGCAGAGAGTAAAACAATGCTTTATTTTCCCTTCTAGCTGTCAATACCTGGGTTTTCTAAGTCATCACAGAGATTCTCTAGCCTGTTATTAAATTCTTGGTTTGTGTTTAACTAAATCTATAGCTTTGAGTGTACAATCATTCAATAAACAATTATTGAGTGGGCACTGTGTGCTGTGTGGTATTTCAAGACATAGGATCACAGAGAAAACTGACAAACGGAAAGACACAGTGGAGAAATAACGAGAATAGAAACTTTCCCAGTGCTGTAATTAAATTTAATCACAAGTAGATGACAAAATCTAAGTTGTCTTCAGGGCAAATTTGTTATTACCTCTCTCCCATGCCTTAAATACATTTATTAAATAAGTGCTTTAAGTGTTTTGTTTCTAATTTATAAGACATTCCTGATAGAAAAAGAAATACCATGAGTCCCCTCTTTACAGACAAAAACATCAAACTTACTGAGGACCACAACCTATCTCAAAATAGAACATGGTAATTTCAATAGTGAATCTATTTAATCTAAAATCTAGACATCATTCAAATTACCCAGATGCTGTTGGTTGTTGTTTTTATATTAGAAGCCAAATGACACATGCACTGAGTAGCAAATTAGAGAACTTGAAAATGTTATCATCAATCTCAACAAGAATTATGCTCACTAGGAATGCAGTTATATATTTTCAAAATAGATCATCTCACCAAACCCAAGTAGGCACCATGTTCACAGTCCTTCTAGCATGATAGAGCTATGTCTGTCTATTTCTTCTATCTGTCTGTCTGTCAGTCTGTCTGTCTATGTCCTCTATCATCTCTATCTCTATCTCTTTATATCATCAATATCTATATCCTGTGGTCTATATCAGCTAAAGTCAATGGAATTTTATAGAATAGGATATTTAATTTTAGTTTGTAGAACTAGCCATATTTGGTTTCTTACTAGGATCATGGATAATAGTTATTTCAAGAAAGAATAAGATATTCATTGATAGATTCAGAGGACCAATGGGATATGTATAATTATATAATATACTTGGCATAAATATGACATTTTAAAGAAAAGTGTTTTTTAAATAAGATTCTCAGGGGATCCAGAAAAGTTAAGAGATGCTGTCTCCCAGGAGGAGCATTTCCAGTCTATTGCATGAATCCTAAATGGTCTTATGATAAAAACCTGGAGCCAGATGTCAAGGTGAAAGTTGAAAAATCAGAGAAGCAGAGCAAGCCATAGCCACAACCTGTTACCTCACCAATTCCTCAGCCCGAAAGAGAATGAGTTCCTGTCTCCTCCCAAATTATATTCGTTTCTCTACCCAGCCATATCACTTCCTGTCTCAACCTTCCTAGTGCTGAGGTTAACAGTATGTGATCCCAAGTACTGGAATTAAAGGTGTGTGCCACCACTACCTGGCTCTGTTTCTCTTTTAAACTGGATTAATCTCCTGTAGCTCAGTGTGACTTTGAACTCACAGAAATCCAGAAGGATCTCTGCCTCTGCCTCCTGAGTGCTAGGATTAGAGGTGTGTGCCACAATTGCCTGACCTTTGTGGCTAGCTCTATGGCTGGCTTTATTCTCTGATCTTCAGGCATGTTTTATTTCTTAGATTACAAACAATATATCACCACACCAGTCTTCCTGTTTTATATTTTCTAATGATAAACAATAGCAAAGAGATTCCCTCTGCAAATTCCTATCAAATAGTATGGCATTTGGCAAATATTAAAAAGCAGAAATGCACATGAACTAGTTTCCTAAGTGCTGTGCCAGATGAATAGAGATTTGTCCTCCAGCACAGGGATGAGAACATGTTAGGAGCAAGAAATGTAATGTAGCTGAAAGTTTTCCTGTGTCTTGCCCAGTCCCTCAGCTGCTTGGTCCCAAGTAAACACACACAGAGACTTATATTAAGTACAAATTGTATGGCCTATGGGTCAGGTTTATATTAGCTAGCTCTTATAACTTAATTCAACCCATTTCTATTAATCTATGTTTTGCCACATGGTTTTGTGGTGTTACCTGTTCTCTCCCATTGTGCTTCTCCTGGTGGCTGGATTGAGTCTCTCCCAACTCCTCTCTTCTCTCTCTCTCTCTTTGATTTCCTGCCCATCTGTAGGCTTTCTTGCATAGGCCCAAGCAGGTTTATTTATTAACCAATGGAAACAGTACATATGAACAGCATACAGAAAGGCATACCACAGCAGTGTACTCAGATCTAACTGTAGAATTTGTGCATATCAGGGTGAAAAAAAATGCAAGGACTACTTGTTCAAATGTTATCAAGAGTTTGACAAGGTGAGAGCAAGTAATTAAACTATGCATGTGACTCTTCCTTGTGTACAATGGTATTCAATAGTACAGGTTATGAGCTCGTGAAGACAGCTCTGATGATATTTGGCTGCAAAATATGTATACACCTCTTGGAAAAATGGCGTAAGTTTATATAGTGTGCATAGAGCAGTCTAATGCACTTGTCATTTAGATTTACATCTCCTTGGTACATCTCCTATCATCTCTGTGTGATTCAGACTACTGCCCATGTAGCTTCAAGTGACCAATCTACGATGGAGCCTGTCAGATCTTCTTCATGAGGAGTGAACAAACAGCAGAAACAAACCCAAGGTTCCCGTAGCATTGGAGGAAGAAAAGCCTGAATATATGGAGATACAACGTCATGATAAAGTGCGTTTGGAATCCTTTCACAGAGAAATTGTCGCTTGAATTTTGGAACCAGAGAAGGATGAATGAAGGAGAGAGATTACGTTGAAAGAAGGGAAAGAGACAGGAGAAAGGGAGAGAGAAATGGAGGGAAGGAGGAGAGAGGATGATGTACAAAGAAAAGCTAATCTCTGTTAATCTTTTAATAAACCTCTTTAAAGGTGAGAGAAGAAGAAAGCGATAGAAGAGAGGTAGAAAACAGATGCTGGGAACTAGTGTTTCTCATATCAATTTTCAATTCCATATATTTGCTGTGACTTTAGTGTACCCCCTTTATTACCCCTGTTGATTTGACTGGGCTAGAGTCTATTCAGTGAAACAACAGGTGAACACTGTGATCTGATCAATTTAAGTGGAGGGCTGAATTAAAAGTAAGTTCTGCTGGACTTCAGTGAGTCATTATTCTTTTGAATATTCAAGGTACCTGTGTATGCTATTATGATCATAATATTATTACTCATTTGGATGCAACAATAGAAGACAGAATTCCTAACACAGTTGTCTGGATGACTCTAGAGCAGTAGTGAAACTTCGTGTAACTGTTACTGCAGTAAGTCTGAGCAGTCCTGCCTGGTCCAACCTTTTTTTTTTTCAGTTTCAGTCTTGTTTTTTTTTTTTTTTTGAATTTATTTTATTTTATTTTACAATATAATTCAACTTTACATATCAGTCTTATTTTTAAAGGGTGGTAACAGGGGTGGGAGGGAAGGAACCTGGTAGGGCCTGACAGGAGGAAAGGAATGATGATGAGTAATGTAACTTATTTTTAATTAAAAATGTGTTTAAAAAAAGATGCGTTATTTGTAGTCCTCCAGTTTTTTATATTGTTTAAAATTTTTTAACAAACCTAACTAATGTTCACTTTTGTTGATCTTACTGTGTAGCAAATTGTTTGATCTGTTTTATAATATTAACAGATCTATTTTTTTCTTTTACTATTGTGTACTAATCTGTATTGCTGTACTAAATTACTAAAATATGACTGGGCTGTGCTTTTTGTTTGAATCAGTTGGTGCCCACATCTATTGTCAGAATATGTTTCTAAGTATCTACTAAAATTTGAAAATCTTATAAAAATAATTGATGAAATGAATTTTGGTGTTAAAATCAACAAGATTTTAGTTTCTGGACTAAAATACATACTGAAGAATTGGTCAGTGCTAGGATTTGAATTCTTCCCTTGAATAATGTCGTGTTGTTTAATTACATTTAAGTGTCTATATAAGTAATATTTCCCTATTCACAAGAATATACAGAATTTACAAAGGGAGAAACAGTGTCATGGAAAAAAAACTTTTGCATAATATTCAATTCCATAAACAGATTTATGGTATCACCATACCACTTAGTCCTTGATAGTCTCAAATTTGTGATACTCCTGCCTCAGCCATCCAAGTGCTAAGATTATAAGCTTGCACTACCAGGCTTTCTATAAGGATCACATTAATCATACTTGATGCATGATATGATAATTATACATTTTATACCTATGATGTAGACAGGTATTAACTTCTTAAAACTTAGGAAATTGTGAACACTTTAGGTAGGTTCCATGTTTTTTCTTTCACCCAATATTGTTTTAGATGGTCATCATTGGTTGTGCAGACTGACTCATGTCTAAGATCTAATGTTTTGAGATAAGCCCAGAGATGCATAAAAAGTAAGATTAAAAATACACAGTTTAAAACTTTTCAATTTAAGATTCTTATTATTTGTTCATTTAAAAATGTATGCATGCAAAGTATGCATTCAGATTAGTATAATGCTATCTAATCTCTGTCCTACATCTATTATGCACCCACAAATTCTCTTCTAACATTCATGACTTTTATTGTTGTTTTAAAGACTATCTTTTTATGTTCAGTAGTTTGTAACATGTTTTCCCAACAGTGTTATTTCATTTTTCTTTCACTAACATAAATTATTTTTCTCTTTTCTCCATATATCTTGATATTACCTTTTGTGCATCTATAAAACAAAACAACCTTTTACTTTTATTTATAAATTTGATATTTTCTAAGTATTTGACCTTTCTAATATCTTTTTTTTTTTTTGGTTTTTCGAGACAGGGTTTCTCTGTGTAGCTTTGTGCCTTTCCTGGAACTTGCTTTGGAGACCAGGCTGTCTTCAAAGTCACAGAAATCTGCCTGCCTCTGCCTCCCAAGTGCTGGGATTAAAGGCGTGCGCCACCACTGCCTGGCTATAATATCTTTTTAGTGAAGAAAAGTTTCAATATTCCAATTTCTATACATCTGTTGTGCTTATACTGATGTCTGCTTTTTGTATTTAGGGATTTTCTGTTGTGGTGTTTGCAAATAGATCTTTTTCAATTTATTTAATTACATAGGAATTCAAATGTTGCAAATAATTTGTTTTAAATAAAGAATCATTTCTATGTATTCAGAAAAGCAGGCTTTTTCAAATCTCATGCTTACAGTGAGTCTTACCATGCAGGGGACTGTCACTCTGATGTTATTTTAGTGTTTTTGGAAGTTGGAGAAGGGCTGATTAAACATCAGAAATCAAAGTCCTCCTAATAGCTTGGCTTTAAGCCCAGAATTGCAAGGGGATTCCCTAACCAACTGCAACACAACTGGTAGATGGGAGGAGTGCTTCTTGAACAACCCTGAGTAACAGAAATGAACTGATCTTTGTTTATATGATAAAAGGCTTCACTCATTTTACTTATTGTACCCATCATGGACCTGTTGGACTTGTTTTATCTTCTGAAAACACCGCAAAGCTTTATTTTGACAAATACTTATTAGACCTGGTTTTACTAATGTCAAATGAATAAAACACTATAATTTGAAATGAGAACATTTTCATCAATAGTGTTGAGAAAGCCACATAAAGTCTTGATAATTTAAGCACAAACCCAAATATGTTTGGAATGGCATGCACTTGTTACCATACTAGAAAGACACTGTTGTTATGTGGAGGTTAGGTAAATAAGTGTGGATAGTGGGTTCTTTTCCATGGTGTTATCCTCAAACCTGTATAGAAAAGAAAATCAGAAATTTCTATAAAAGCTGAGAATGGGTACCGCAATATAAGAATTAGCAATTAGCAATTTCACAATGCCATTGACTACTATACATTTTAAGTTATCCAAGACCCATAGCTAAAATGATATTAATGAAAATTTAACTAAATTATTATATGTATTTCTATGCCTAAACTAACAAATGAGCAACTTTGTTTGTATATGTTTCCATAGAAAGATTCCCAAAATAAATCAACAGTTAAATAAAGCCAGGTAAATAATTGTATAGATGCTTAACTAGAAAATATATATATGCCTTTCCTTAAAGAAGTAACTACATAGATTTTTGTATAACTTGAAGCAAATCTCTGAAAGCACAGACTGCAATCTATATGTAATTATTTGTCTTAGGTACATGGCATGCAGGTGAAAAGTTTAGTTTATTTGCAAATTATTTTTTCTGTAAGTGAGGTTTTTATCTTCAATCCTCACTTTTCTTTTTGTCCAGGGGATCAAGCCCAGGCTCTTGCATTCGCCAAGCCAAAGATTTACCATTAAAACAGATTCATATCACCCCTATCTTTTTTAATCAGTACCTTTTTATTACTTTAATATTTTTTTCATCCAGTATATTTTTTCATGTTTCCTCCCCAAGTTCTGCCAGATCTTCCCCACCTCAGTACCCATGCAACCTCATGTTCATTTTCTCTCTCTCAAAAGAACCCTATCCACCCCCTCAAAAGCAAAACAAAACAAAACAAAAATACAAAAATCACCAAACCATAAAAAGCACATACACGAACAAAATAGAGCCCTGGTTTTCTGTTGCTCAACTATATTTGAGCAGAACCATGGTTGATATAACCAATGTCACTCCATTGGGGGGGGGGGGAACTGATATTCCTTCTAACAACAGATATAAATTAGAAGTAAGTTCTTTGTTGTGGGTGAGATTTTGGGCCCATGTTTCCATGCCGGGGTTTGTCTGGCTTGAATCTGTGCATACCATCTTAGTCTCTGTGCATTTATTGTGAATCAGTCCCATCCTGTGAGGAGGAGGCTGTTTTCTTGGAATTTCCTTCTGTCTGGTTCTTAGACTCTTTCCACCTCCTCTCTGCATAGTTTCTGAGCCTTGAAGCGGCAGGGGGTGGGGGGTCTGACTAAATAGAGATCCCATTTAGGACTGAGAGCTTGAAGGTCACTTACTGTCTTCACATTTGATTTGAGAATCTTTATGTGAATTACCATCTATTGCAAGAATAAGCTTATGATGAAGGTTGAACAATGCAGTAATCTATGGGTATAGCAATACATCATATGAGTCATTTTGTTAAGTAATACATAAGGATCCAGGGGGCTAAGAGGATCTTCCAAGAAACGGGAGGTAGAATACAGTCTTATGAAAGGATAAAGGGGAAATTAGAATGGGAGAAATAAATGGGGAGGAAGGGAGAGCAGGGTAGTATTGGGAATGTGGGAAGATAATGATTACTAAAAGCATTTTGAAAATCATTCTGGAAACTTACTATTCTAGAAGCTTCCTAATATATATATTTAGTTATAATATATATATATATATATTTATTCCATATATATATATATATATATATATATATATATAGAGAGAGAGAGAGAGAGAGAGAGAGAGAGAGAGAGAGAATTAAATTGGAGTTACCATGTAATAGGTAAACAATGTCCCAACTAGGTGTCATATGCTACCAAGTACAATTCCCAGTATAAGTTTTGAGCTATACCTTTTTGAGTCATTGGCCAAAGGGTGCTCATGACCAATCCCAACATTGCAGACTATTACCAATGCTATTCACTACCCCCTGAATTTTGAAATAAACAAAAAAATTACTCTCTGACTCTAATTACCTGAGTCATGATTGTTAAGCATAATCATAGAAATCTAAGCTTTCTAATTTTTCTCAAATCAGCACAATAAAAATATTTAAGTATTTTAGATACACTTAAAAACCATCTTCTATAGGCCAGTTACGTTATCACCTAATGTTTTCTTCTCTATCAGGGTATAGAATAGATACAGAAAGACCATTAAATTTTATCAAAGTTAAGATTAATGTTAAATGAGTCAAACTTAGCTGTTCTTCCTACTAAAAAAAAAAACAACAAATAACTGCATGATATGATGGATCCAGTTCACTATATAGTCTTTTTGCTTTCTACATATTTCTGGTAACAGCATATTGTATGCTTTAAAGGTATATAAAACAATTTTAAAATGCACATAAAACATAAAATTAGACTGAAGACATGGATGTATGGAAAGAGAGCTGTACCCAAAGATGGTAAAAAGGAAATGCAGTCTCTTCCTAAACTCAAAACTCTTTCTTAGTCCACGGGGAATGAATCAAGTCTTACTAGATATTCCAGAATATTCATATATTATCTGAATTTGGCTTCTGCCAAAGCTTACAATGATTGTTCTAGAAATGACAGAGTAATGTTTGCTGTGCTAGTCCATTTAGACTGCTATAAAATGTACTATTAACAGAGTAGCCCATAAACAGTAAGTACGCATCTTTCCCTGTTCTGGAAGAGAGACAATACCACACAAAATCCCAGGAGATTTAGTGTCTAGTGATTGCCCATGTCTTGGTTTCTAGATGTAGACATACAGCTGTATTTTCATACCATGATAGTAGCAAGACAGCTTTGTCTCCCATTATAAGATGTTTTATTCTATTCACAAAACCTTTCTCTTCTTGACAAAAACATCTGAAAGACACTATTGCCAAATATAATCAATTTGCAATATATGATTGCAGTGCTTGGATTTGGGAAGTTACAAGCATTCAGACTATAGAGGATATTTTAAATGAATATTTTAAAATAAAGGTGACTGAAAAACTCACTGTGCTACAAAGAAAGCCTAGGTTTTTCTATATAAAGGCAAGTTAGAAATGGTAGGATGATGGGTAATTGTAGATGAATTTCTAAACAGTCTTATTAAATAAGAAATATAGAGCCAAATACAGAGGTATAAGCTATAGAGATCAGAGCAATAGCCGCCAATTAACCTTAGCTTACCACCTCACCATAGCTTCCTAAGAGAGCTTCTTCCTGTCTAACGTGCGCCTTTATTGCCTTCCTTATTGGCTCTAAGCCCAGCCACACCACTTCCTCGTCACTGCCTGTCTATAAAGACCTCTAGGTCTCTATGTTTGGTACTGGGATTAAAGTTGTGTGTCACTACGCTTGGCTGTGTCCTTGAACACACAGAGATTCTGCCTGCCGTGTGATGGGATTAAGGACGTGTGCCACCACTGCCTGACTTCTATTTATGGCTCACTATGACCTCTGATCTCCAGGCAAACTTTATTAACATACAAATAAAATATCACATTTCAGCACAAATAAAATATCACCACAGGTTATTGACTGTTGGAGCTAAATTGGATGGGGCTATGATAACCATGGCAAATGGGCAATGATGTGTAAAACAGCCTTCAGAGTGAGGTAAAACTCTGTCCAGGCACCTGTGGCAAAACTCTGTTCCCTTTGCACAGAGAATTTCAGAACATCTGAGATACACACTTCTGTATGTGTTTCCATTCATACATGAATCATATTATGCTATATGTGAGAATTTTCTCATTTTCTAGCAAAGGCTTTCTTCAAATCCAGACTCTTAGCACACAAAAGAGTGCATGTACATGTCTCTCTCTCTCTCTCTCTCTCTCTCTCTCTCTCTCTCTCTCTCTCTCTCTGTGTGTGTGTGTGTGTGTGTGTGTGTGTGTGTGTATGTGAAAGAGAGAGACAGAGACAGATAGACAGACAGACAAACAAACAGAGAATCTTTAACTATTTGGAAAAATTGGGTCGTCCAACTTTTACAAACCTCCATATCCCTTTATATGATGATCCTTAGTTGAGTTTTCCAGCAATTCTCAGAGCATCTGTGATCTCCAAAGAGACTGATTTACATTGTATAGATCAAAAGCCAAGTACAAGAGGCACATTTTATTGGCTTTGACCTTTTGCCACTCCCTCAGCTCTGCTTTTTAGAAATAACTCCTAGATTTTTTTGAATATTTGACTTGACTCCTCATGTCAGACTCTGCTTTAAGGACATTAAAATTAAGATAGTCTTCTACCTTTATTTTCTCAATTAACAGTTTAGAAATAGACATTAATGGATAATGAAGAATGTTTTGAACTAGAAACCATGATGACTATCAGTAGTGCTTAGCAGTGGGTTACTTACTGTGAGCTACAGCTTTTCATTGTATTCACAATGAGATACTACCTGGGTCAGTTTCTCTCACGTGTAAAGCACTTAGGTTTCAATGTTTTGGAATTGTTACTGATGATGTTCCACTCACCTATCCTCCTTGGTCCCTCAGAAAGATGAAATGTATGGAAACATTCAAGGTACTTAGTTTCAAGAGAAGGTTGAAGTGGGCAGCTCAGTAAAGCAGAGCCAACAATTTTGAAGACTGATAGGAGGATGTTTGGGTAACAGTGGGCCAATGTTCTAGGAGCCATCATATTTTCTAACTTTCCAACACTTATGACTTAATTTATTCTTTTTCTGTATTCAAATTTACTCTGTCATCCTCCCCAAGTGCAGTAGAGATGCTGGAGATTTATCAGATGGTTCTCGTGAAAAACACAAATCCCATCAGAGAAACTATTTCTGTAGTAGATTACTACAACTGGTCACCTTGCAGAAAGTAAGAGACTAGAGATTCTCCATCTCAACCTAGAACACCCATATCACACTCCTCTCCACAATACTCAGCGATCATCTTCAAAGAGGGAGTGGAAAGATTATAAGAGACAGCGGTAGTAGACATCTGCGCACAACAGTATTTGCCAAACATGACAGAGCCATCACACAGAAAAACTCAAGCAGCTAGGACTTGGGGCACAGGACCTAGTTAGTCAAAATCCCAGCATGAAGTGTGGGGAGCTCATGAAGTCCCACCCCTAGATGAACAGCTATTGGCTATTGATACCTTTTGGGGGAGAATGAATTGTTATTTCTCAGAGATGCAGCCTCAGATAGTCTATCTTTGTTCCAGTAGTTGGTCCTGCAACCAGACACATATTGGTAGGAATAAGTGGAGTCAATGTGCTTAAAATATATCACACAAAATTGGGAGGAAAAGTTGATGGTGGTATAGTGAAGGAATTGGAGAGGAGGGGTTGGGGATAGATATGAAAAAAAAACACATTATATGCTTGCATGCAATTCTCACATTATATTTTTTAAGTTGGAAAAAAGTTACCACAAAATTATAAATGAATGCCATGATTTTCCCACATATATGGATTTGTAGTCTCAGACTAGAATCCCCTGATGGAAGGGATACACTTCCCAGGAATGATGTAAGCTGCTGTACAGGATCGTGACCCTGTGAAATATAAACTTACTTTAGGATCAGTGGCTGATTCTTTCTGCAATGGTTAAAGCGTTTGTTATGTTGTTATAAGCTACAAATTGCATATAATCTTTCCTGAAATGAATCCTATTCTCAGTTGTTCAATTTCATTTTATTACAAACTGAACCCTTTGACCTGTTCTCTACCCCGTTAGCCATAAACTAATCCCTGAACTTGAGTATGACCAGAGATGAGAAGCTGTTAACTAGCCATGTAGCTGAGCAACAGCATTTCCTGACACAGTGTCACATATATTGTCAACAGTTATTAAAGAAGATTTACATTAATTAACAATTAATCACAAAGAATCAGGGACTACAGGAAAGACACCATTTTTCTATGTTGTGTAATACTGCTACTGTGAAACCCTTGGTGATAAATAAGAACAAATGGTTATGAATTGATGTAATTAATTTTTTTTTTCCTGAGCAGAACAAAGCCCACAAAGTATAAGCTTTCCTTGATAGTTCCAGATGTGAAGATGCTTGTGGGAAATGTTTAGAAGCAGACGCATGCAACTTTGCTTCCTATTTTCCTGGGTGATTTATTGGTTATTTGTTCACAGTTGGTTGCTTCCCAATGTTTGATGCACATTAACAGTGTCCTGAAGATCATTTGCATTTCTCCAGTGAGTTAGTGTGCTGCTTTCCCCCGTTGAGACTCTATAATTATGCTGAAACCTTTTGTCTGTGACATTGGCAGTTCTCCTGGAGTGCACACATCTCCCGGCATCCTACAGATGTTGCTCAAAGTTAATCTAGTGGCAAAGGATGCCTGGTTTTGTTCACATTCTGGAAAACACTAGTGAGAATTTCTGCTACCATTTTTATCTTTGTCTTTAGAATTTTTGTAAAGTTATTCAAATCCTGTGGGTGAGGCTTGGCACCAGGGACACCACATGGTCAGTGGCTTAGATTGACTCTACACTGTATTTTCAGGTCTTTCAGATGTGTTGCTTTTCAAGGCTTTCACAGAACAGCTGAGCCCTCATAGCAGTGGCTGAGCCCCATGGGTTCCCATTTTCAAGTACTTAAGCTCCTATAGTGATTGATGCTGTAGATGAAAATATATCAGTAGGCCTGATAGACCAAGTGGAAAATGTACATTTCTCCATTTAATAACTGTGTTGCAAAGAGTATCTTCTGTGTGTGATTGATAGTAAAGGTCTCTTTTTCTTTAGGAGGAAATAAAAACAACTCTGCAGAGATAATAAACCTCCTTAAGTTTAAGAGAAAGCCTCACCCTACATAGACACTATTTTTGTCCGTTACCACCAGATTTTGCCCAAATTTATACAAGCATTATTAAGCATTTTTAAACTTATTAAGCCTTATTAAACTTTATTAAGCATTGTAACTAAGTTTGGTTTATCTCTTCTTTTGTTAACATTGGACATGAATATGTGTTGTTTCAGAGCTATGAGATGGTTTGTTTCTGCCACACCTTTGCTATTCCTCTCCCTCCATAGCCTTTCAGTTTAATATGAATCATCATGCTATGAATCTATCATTAGCTCATGATTGATTACAAACTTAGAAACAATCCATTATTAAAATTAGCATGCTACTATGTCTCCATTAAATCACTATTGAAATCAAAGAACATGTTGTTCCTTAGATATTGCCAGGGAATAAATGCATTGGCAGTGCTCTTCTTGGTAGAAAAACAAACAAACAGACAAACAAAAAACATTTTTATGCCCTCTCCCCATTTACTTCTCATATTCCAAACTCTTGTCTAAATTTTGTAATTGAACAACTATCGGTGACTTTCCAGCTACCAGTTAAGTCTATTGTTATTTGAAAAAGATGAATGTTGAATGATATTAGTTAATGTAAAATGCTACTAGAAAGGCAAATGAACTCTTTCATTTAGATTTTCACTGCTGTCAGAAGTACATTTAGAAGTTTTATTTTGGTACAAAAATGCGGACGTTTCTGTTTCTGTTTAGTTGGCTCTATTCTTTTGGGGCCTGGGACAGAGCAGATCACTGTAACAGAAAAAGAAAA
>CABHPR010131231.1:0-37539 GCA_902168415.1 Peromyscus melanophrys | reverse complement strand
CTTTGGGAATGTGGGCGTCATATTCTTGGTATTGTTTAGGTAGTTATTACTTGTATATATTGTATATAGTTATTGTACTTCTGTATATAGTTTTTCTTATGTTAGTTATAAGCGTTTTTCTTTTTTTCTTTTGTTAAAATAGAAAAGGGGAAATATGGTGATATTTTCTTTTGTACCAAAATGTTGTATGTTAATAAATAAAGTTGCCTAGGGGTCAGAGCTATTAGCAAGCCATAGCCAGAGTCTGGTGAACAAGTAGTGACGAGGCAGTCAGGTGGTTGGGTTTACAACAAATGAGAAGGCAGAACAGAATTCTATTTAAAGACAACCCACAGGAAATACCCCCCTTTTTTCTCGGAGAGGTTGCTTCGGCGAAAGAGGCTAGCCAGCGGCAAGCGGGTAAAGCTCTTAGCTCTGACCTCTTGGGTTTTTTCTCTTTAAAAAAAAAAATAAATAAAATAAATAAATAAATAAAATAAAAAAACAAAAAATATATGAATAAATTAAAAATGGAAAAAAAGAATATAAAAAAGGATATATGATGACAGCAACAAAGCCTTATAAGTTAATTTTCTCAGTAAAGGAAGTAGACATGCTACTGTTTGAAACTGCATGTGGTTTGGGGTTATTTATTTTTTATATTTATTTATTTAGTGTGTGTGAGCATGTGAGAGTGTGTGTGTGTGTGTGTGTGTGTGTGTGTGTGTGTGTGTGTGTCTGTGTGTGTGTCTGTGTGTCTGTCTGTCTGTCTGTCTGTGTGTGCATATCTATGGGCAGTAGGTTAGAAGGGCTGTTGGATTCCTTGAAGCTGAATTACAATCTTTGTGAGGATGTGAGGGCTAGTATCCAAACTCCAGTGCTTTGATGGAGCACTGCTGTCTTAAATGATGAACACTTTCTCCAACTCTGTTTATTTTGTCGTCTTTATTTTTTTAACCATATAGTCTGTGGCAATTTCATAGATGAATATAGTGTATTTAAATAATTTCTGCCCACTTCCTCTCACTTAGCTATTGCTGCCTGGGAGGGGGTCAGCGTCCAGCAGCACAGGGCACTAAGGGAAATCCAGAGTCAGCACATACTAGACTTTTTTATCTGAGGGGGTTAGGGAAAAAAGACACTCACACGCTCTTGATGTTTTCCTTCTTTATTTTTCTGTATCCTTCTATGTTCTTTTTCTACTGTGTACTTTTTTTTTTCTACAGCTTATATGTCCCAACAAAGATTTTTAAGCAATACAAGAATTGCAATGTGGTTACGTTCTATTTTTTAAGTGAATGATTATAATGAATGCAGGTAGAAGCATGTTTTTCATCTCATTTACATGATTAAACATTTTACATATTGCAGGTGGAAAACAAATTATCCCAAGAACCCACATACATTCATACCCAAGCAACTTGTTATAGATTAACAGTGTAGGCAAGCAAAGTATTCTTCTCAGTCAGGTCTTTTACTGGTAGGCTGCCTTTTGCAGTTACAAAGAAAGGGCCAATCACTTTATTACTTATTTAGAAAGGTAATCTTATAAGAAATCTTAAAGGAATCACAAATCTAAACTTTTATATATGGAAAAAATCAGTCAGTTCTACTTTAAATCTTTGGGGTGCATACTCACTCATTAATAGGTTTTTATATCAGGGGCAGAAATGAGTATAAGGAATTAATCATCAACCAATCCTAGCAAGAAAAGTGTGTCATCTAGTAATAATTGGGCTGCTTTATTCTTGTTTCCTGACCTTAACAAGTTCCTCATTCAACTATGTGCCTTTCTAAAACTTTAGATTGTCTTGTTGGGTTTTTCACCTCAAAGCTATTTGACAAAAACGTCTTAGTCTAACTTTAAGTTATTTTCAAAGTTTTGTTTCAGCTATGTTGAACCCCAAAACCTGTGAATATATCTCCCAGCATTAAGATTAGAGTTTAACCAGCTGGGCTACTGGGACTCAATTGTTTTTCTTAATCATTAACCTAAGCCACAGTCTATATGGTTCCTCAATAGAAACTCAAATGTTCCAGCTGTGTGACACTTCCTTGTTCATATTTTTTATCATCAAAACTATTTAAACTAATATTATTATCAATTAGACAGTACAGCATAAGAAGAAATCACCTTCATAGTAATCCACAGGTAAACATGCATGCCCAGTAGAACAAGATGTTTCCATGAGATAAACACACTACATTAAAGGCAGTCGGGATCTCCCCACGCCCATTCACACCATGCCATATACCAGAGAAAGATGGCAGTGGCAAACATGTAAAGGCACAGTAGAAACAAAAGACACTCTGGAGTCTGTGGTCTCAGGGCCTTGCCTATCCAAGATTCACCCATCAGAGATTCGCCTCCTGGTGGGCTGACCACTGAACTTCAGCTGCCACCTGCTGCCCCTCTGACTTGGGCACTAGCACTTAGCTCCTCCCA
Organism: Peromyscus melanophrys; assembly: GCA_902168415.1. Classification (NCBI taxonomy): domain Eukaryota; kingdom Metazoa; phylum Chordata; class Mammalia; order Rodentia; family Cricetidae; genus Peromyscus; species Peromyscus melanophrys. The sequence goes on along the minus strand of CABHPR010131231.1, from coordinate 35,114 downwards.
GACTTCCCCCATTCACACATGCTCCTATAAAATTCAAGTCTCCTACATCTTTACTTTTGTATAACCCATTGAGAATTATTAGTGCTGCCCAAATGCACATGGATGTAGAGCTGGATCTTCCAAAAGGCCAAGTGCAATCTACCATGTGTCCCACCACTAAAGAGAACGGACTCCCCTCCCACAGTGGCCATCAACTGCCAGTAGTTCTCATTTGGAGTAGGGCCTCATGAGACTCCTATCCACGTTGGAGTTTTGACTGACCAATCTTGTGGAGACAACCATGGCTACTGTGAGTTCATGAGTATGTTTTACAACTGAATCAAATTCAAAAAATTGAAACTTAGCAAGGCCAGATTCAGACATATGAGGCTGGGGAGTAGGGGTGGGGGGAAGCAGGATTTAAAATGATGAGCAGTCCCTGGTGATGATCAGCACAGTATTTTATAGGTTTGGCAATGAAAGTCTTTTCTAAGAACCAGGACTGAACTAAGTAGTATAAACCCAACAACTACACCACAATCCTGAGACAGCATTGCAAAAACTTGCCTTAAAATGTAATGTGTTAAGTTTATTTTCACTAATTAAATTCAATTGCGACCTTTAGGAATGTTTGACCTCTAACATAAAGGGTTATCTGTGAAAGCGTCCTTTCTACACTGTGCACCATGTTAATATTTCAACACCAGTATTGATTTTTTTTATATTCAATGTTCAAAACACACAATAAAACACTCTAAGACACTGTGGCGTCATTCTATTTTATAGGTGAGAAACTATTCGTGCTGTTAGTGCCACTACTTCCAGTTTTGTTTCTTTATATCTTACGGTTTATTTGTTTGTAAAATAAAATTTTGCAAGGCTAGAGAGAGATGGATCTCTGGGTAATAATGCTTGCTATGTAAACAGTAGGAAGAGAATTAGAATCTCAGCACCCACATAAAAAGCCAAGTGGGACCCCACATGGGCCCACAGGAGAGGAGAGCTGCAGGGGCTCACTGGTCACTGGCCTAGTTCCAGTCTCAGTGACAGATCATGGCTCAAATGATAAGGTATACAGTGACAGAACAGGACACCCAGTATCGATCTGTGGCCTCCTCAGACATACACATGCCTGCAGACCTGCACAGGCATATGCATACACATCACACACATCCATAATACACAGAGAGTATTCTCACAAGTAGATTCATCAATCACATTTTGACCTGAAATTCCTTCCCTTCTCTGAGTTTATGTACTAAGTCTTTTACATCTTTTTCTGTTGTACTATTACCATCATTTTATTTAAAAATGGGAACTTAAATGATTATAGATGGAGACATAGATTCACATAGGTTTTTTTTTCTTCTTAATGACAATTATCTAGCACAGTTTGTGGGAAATCCCAGCTTCCTTACTATCTGGGATTCTATTTGGTCAGTTACTTGACAAATTCATTCGGTCTGTTTCTAAACTTTCTATCATTTCTAAGTTTGACTCTCCAGAGTTCTCAGAAAGGATCTTTCCATAGTAAAGAAGTACAATACCAACATTGTTTAGTGATAATAAATATTAAATCATGAGCAGAATAAAAGTGTTAATTGGTTTAAATTGCTCTGAAGAAAAACTGTGGTATTGAGGATTTCATGACTGTCTATAGTTGAATGCTAAATTTTAAATCCTAAAGAGAAATACAGGAGTGTAAGGAAATCTGCTTTGGTTCTATTTCACTGCTGACAACTTTGTGGAAGATAAGTCACAATTTTTCCCAGAAACTTACAGATAATTAATTATATTCTGGAGGGTGAGATTAAGACAAAGCCTCATATGTCCTAGGCTGGCGTTGAACTCTTTATGTAGTTAAGAATGACCTTGAACTTTTTTCTGATTTTCTAGTTTCTTCCCTCCGAATGCTAAGGTTACAGACTAGGTTACCATAGTGATGGTGGGAACTGAACCCAGGGCTTCATCAATTTTTATTTTTATTATTTTTTTCATTTAACATATTTTATCATATTCTTAATCTTCGAACACCTCCCAGATCCCTCATACCTCCCTACCTACCCAACTGCATGTTTTCCCTTTCTTCCTCTCAAAGAAAAATCTAAATGTTTGTCTATATTTGTCTTTTTTATTAATTTTAAAGTTTACAAAATAATGAGTTGAATTATGACAATTTCATATGCACATATCATTATATCTTACTCATAGGTACACCCCCACCACACAGTCTTTCTTCCATCTCCCACACTCACCAATCCCCTCCTCTTTTGCTTGTCATTTCGGAGAACAATTGATATTTTTAAATCTCTACTTCATAAAGAGATTTTTTTTTACTTAGAAATAAAGAAAGGATAACACTGGCTACAGTCTGGTGATGGAGGGTTTTCTCAAGGAAATCTGTCTCTACTGCTCTATATGTTAAGGCTATTTATCTCCTTGAGGTCAACGACATAAACCAGGAATACAAGTGTGTCATTTGGAATGTAAGTTCTTATGAACACACACAGTCTCACACACTCTTGACACTCCATGTTTATTAGAACGTAACAGAAATGAGACCAAAGGTTGCAAGTTTGAGTCATTATAGAAGTAGGGACCGAAATGGGGTAAAGAATGGGAGAAGTTCTCAGAGACTTCCTCAAGAAACAGAATCTAAAATGTACCCCATTCAGGGAAAAGTCTGAAACTTTCAGATTCTGATCATGTTGCAATACTCTTGACAAGCTAGCATGTGCTAGATGTCTCAAATGGTACTATGCCCAAAATAACCCTCAGCATCATAAGGGTTTTCTGTGAGACTCACAAGACAAAGCTGTTCTACTCAATATGGCTGACTACCATGTAACACACACTAAAGCCAGTGAATGAAGAGATGAGGTGATGGGGCACAGACTTCTAGAATGGGATACAATTCTCTCTGCAATGATGGGAGCACATGTGAAGTGTTGTCAAACAAAGACTTTGAGGCTTAACATTCAAGCTTGAGCCTTAAAATTCAAGTCTTCCCTGAAGGGCCCCCATATAGACAGACTCTGAGATTTTTAACTCCTTCAGCATCAAAATTGCCTACCACCCAAGTCACATCATTGTTATTCACCTGCATAGTCCAGCATGACCCAAGGCTTCTAACAGAAACAGAAGTAATATCCCAAGAACCATCTTGAAGACGGTCTTTACCATGCAATGAAGGAGGAAGGTTTGGTACCCTAGATGTGCCAAACGAGCCTTGCCCAGATCATTAGCATCTTTACTAGGTCATTTCATGAGCCAATAAATAAAATTGACCTTTAAAACTTGTGAACAAATTTTGTTGGCCCCATTACACAGATGAAAAGTCAGAGTCAACAGTTTAAAACTGTGTTCAGGTCAGGCCTCTGTGGTTCACATCATAGTACATCCACATTGTGGTACTTAAGTATATTATATAGAGCTTCTTAACCAATGGTTTTCTCCTTTCTGCTACTTGGATAGTCTCAGAAATAATGTTTGTTTTCTCTCGTTTTTAATTCTCAATCACACAGCAGTGCCTAATTTACAGGGCCAATTTTAAAATAGGTGATAAATGTATATGACATTCCATGACCTGAAAGTCCAAATTTATGCTGTCATCCCCAGAGTCCCAGACTGATATAATTTCCTTCCTAATAATGATCAGATAAAACAAAACAAACCTGGGAGCAAGTGTGTCTACCCTACTAACCTTCTAGAATTTTTATAAGGTTCCAGACTATTCTTCAGTGATGAAGGAGACCTTCAACAACTTAATTTAGATAAAGAGGGGGCTGGAGAAAGCTCAGCAATTAAGAGTGTCTGCTTTCTCTTTGAGCACCCAAATTCAGTTCTCAGAACCCATGTCAGGCATCTCTTTACCACCTGTAACTCTAGCTCCAAAGGAGCTTATGCCTTACTATGGACTCTGAGGATATAGCCTCTATGCAAACATGTGATAACACTTGTACAGAGACACACTCATATGCATCATTAAAATTTTTCATTTAATTAAAATGTATTATTCTGTACAAATATCTTAATTGTGAAGAGAGATAATACCCTCATCTTTAATTATGAACAAAACCTTTAGTTTGGAGTTAGGCCAAATACACAGCATCCATGTTTTCACCTTTTCACAAAGTAAATGCACCACTGAATGTCTTTAATGTCAAGTTGATGGGCATAGAGTCGAGATGTTCAAATGCAATGACCACCTCTGAGCTCTTCCTACTTTAGGGAAAGAGTAAGTTGAGTTTCACAATGTTCATATGAATATGTAGAACTTTGTTAAGATACATATTTTAAGTCAGGACAATGAATAATTTTTCACTGGTACAGGTATTGCTGTCTTGAGGGCCTAATTTGAAAAGCAAGTCAAAAGCAATATAAGTTATTGCATCCTCCTTAGCCTGTCCTGTAGTATTGACTTGCTACCATGACACTGTTTAAACCGATAAGGAAAACAAACTCTACATTTCTGTTCCATATCCTCCTTCAGACAGAACATGCTAAGGCAAGGACTCTTAAACTTCTCAGGTCAACCTGACTGACAAAAACAATAAGCTTGAATCCATCATGTAAAGAATCTGAACCTTGCCCTTGGTTGATATAACCACAGTGCAGAAGCTCTTTGTACTTAACGTCTCTTTCATTCAACATTCAAATGCTTGTTCCTTTCTCAGAGTAAGTGAATGGTAGTTATTTCCAACATTAGGGAAACCCTCCTGAAAGCATTCAGAGTAAGTCTCGGGAAGTGGACAGGCATCAGCACTTCACATCTCAATGACTGAGTGTGAAATAACAATTTGTGCCTTCATTATCTCATTTCTTGAGGCTAATAAGCAGTGTTCTGCACTTGACGGTGAACAAAATCTCCACCTCAAACAAGATGTGCTCAGGACTTATCAATGGTTTTTCTGTGGCTTTTGCATTTCCAAATACCCCTGCATCAACAAAGATAGCCCATTTGTTTCACTTTGTGAAAACTCTTGATTTTTCCCCAGGACTTTCCATTTCATGCCCTGTGAATTTTATTAAGATTGCTTTCACAGAAGCTAAGTACTGGTTGGATGGGCCCGGAGGGATGGCAGTCACAGTCTGGGCAATGTCGGAAGTCTCTTGAGACATTTCTTTGCTACTAAAATTCCCTTGGAGAGTCATAGGGAAGAATCCAAATTGTCCAATAGTTTTTGTCTCATGAATATTTTGACATTGTAACCTGTAAATCTTTCAATGATATTAATTCAAAACTGGCAGCATAGAAATGTAGCTAGTTCTTTATATTAGAGTTCTATTATCACATGGATATAGTTGCTCTTCAGTTATGGGCTAAAACTGGGCTAAAATACTAATTAAAATAAGATTTTATTTTATAATTAGCCTTTATTAATAAAACTGATCTGTAAATCTATTGTCTAATAATTTTCAATGAAAACTGTCTTATCAAGTGATTATTATTAAATAACTGAAAATGAACTTAAATTTTGATATTTCTGCTAGAATAGCTAGTAAGAATTTCATTATTATTATATGCTGTCACCCATAGCACTAACTATATTCTTCTTCCTAATTCATAACATAAAAGCATAACTGTTTGTTTCATGCAAAAATAGATCAACTCAACCTTTCTCTAGGGTAGATACTTTCTCAATGACCTCTAAACTTTAATTATTATTAGTTCCAAACTTTATGATGAATATAGCTAACAATTTTTAACACTCTGAGTATATTAAGCAACACTGTAAACTGTTTGCCAACTCTTTTACATTTAAGGTTGTTTGACTTGGTTCTATTATTCCAATTTTGGAAATATCGCAGAGATAGGTAGGTGAGCATCTTGCCTAAATTTACACCCCTGTTATTGTCAGAATCTATGTTAAAGCCAAATATTCTTAAATTCAAATAGGGTATCTATGATAGACATTAAAACTCCTTTTCTTTGCACAAAAGGTAAAGCATATGGTAGTTATTTTTGAGAGTAGGGAAACCCCACTGTCAGTATTCAGACTCCCACACTGAGCATGTCTAAATCACTTTTACTTGTTCCTACACAGTTTGAACGGCTCTTGAAAACGAGTACACGTGGACATTCACCTTTAGTCCCCAACGTGCCATGTGGAGATGCATGTATTGGATGGTTTGTCCAAGAACAAGCTAGCGTGGAGGGGGAAACCTGGGAGTGAGAGCATTTTATACAGGAACTGTCGACACGCTTGACCCACAGAGACCCATCTCTTCATCTCTTTTTTCACAGAATGTGTGACACAGGAGAAGGACTATTCACTTTTCAAACAAGGGAAGGAGAAATGATCTATCAGAAGGTCCACTCTGCAACACTGGCTATAGCTGAGCAACATGAAAGATTAATGCTAGAAATGGAGCAGAAGGCCCGGGTAAGGCTCCATCCCTGTAACCTAATGCTTGAATCTCCCTGGGCTGATGCATAAATATTTCTATGAGTCCATTTGTGCAGTGCATGGTGTCCACCCACGCTCTGCCCATTACCAAACCTATGAAGGCCAACCTCTAAGGTCTGCCAATACCCTACTCACTATATCAGAAGTTATTCTTGTCCAGGATTTAGAAGCCCTACTCTCCATATATCTGTGCATGACCTGTTGCCTTGGGTACCCAAAGTTGTGTGCATTGCTTAGAGAATGAGGCAAGAGTTGAAATTTGTTACTTATACTTGTTTTAAGTGTCCAAATGATCGTAGAGGAATTTTATTATATTTTCATGAATAAAACGTTGAGAACTATTTCAATAGACTACAATTATTGGTCATGGAACACAGGATCATGTTTGGGCTCCAAATTCACTGCCCAACATCTCTGCTTACAGATTGTACTCCTGGGCAGGGTATTAAATCTCTAAAGGTCTCTCCTATGCAACAGAGCTACAGTAGTTCTATCAATTTAGTTGCCTGATACATACACATGCTCATGAAACACTTCAGCTTATGATGGTGACAGCATGCATGTTGATTTTGAATACTTGAAACATTGCAATATCTGTGAAGAAAGCAAGTTATTCAGCCTACATGTGGTGACAGCTTATCATTCACACTCTTTCAAGGATGCATAACAATCTTGAGCCAATTTTATTCTAAATAAAAATTAATTAAATCAGTCGGGGCTGCTGTATGCTTATCACAGTCTGCTAAACCTGGGGAAAGAGTCAGACAGTTATCACTAAAGACTTAGAGATGATGGATACCTGTACAAGAATCTCAAACGTTCTAAAGTTGGGGTGTGTTCCCTCTCTATGAGGCTCAGACGCTCAAACTGTGGACTCAGTGAGGCTCAACAATGGAATTCGTCAAATCAAATGTAGAGAGCATTTGAATAAGATTCCATATCAATTTTACAGGTATGCTTTTCTGTGAAGCTTAATGCTAGTAAAATTAAATTACTTCCTATCTAGTCCATTCTTCAGAATAAGCTAATCTAACACTTTTCTGAGAGCAGTCTACCTCAGCTTGGTAACTTCTAAAGAACACTAAGTTCCAAAACTGGGAGGGTTCCCAGTCTCCAAGATATTATTTTCCCCTTTAATATATCTCCTCTGAAAACATAAAACTTTCCAACAAGCATGAAAGACCATTTCAGCACTCTCTGTCTGGTTCCTGTTTTCAATTTAAATTAAGATAAAGTTCTGTGTGAAAATTAGGCAAAGTATAAAATAGGTGTTAAAATAATATCTAAGATCCTCTAAGATGCAAAAAGTTGGCACTGTATTTACTATATCTACGTATCTACCATAAGAAAGAATGGTGACAGTGAATTTTTAATTTGTTTTGTTTTCAAGCCAGGCCATGTGATATTACTATTTAAATTATTATGTACTTTCATACACTTTAAAAGACTTTTGAAAGATTAATTAACCAAAAACTCTATAATCAATGGATTCCCTAAACATAAAGTTTACAGGCAATTGAAAGCATTTACTTTTACTTTTTTTTTTTTTTTTGGTTTTTTGAGACAGAGTTTCTTTACCTTTTTAATGATACATGATTTGTGAATTTATAGACTTTGCACAAAATACAATAAAAATAGTGTTTCAACTGCCATTTCTTCCTGAAAAGAAGGAATTCAACAAGATCTTCTGATAACACCTGATTGTTAAAGCTGGTTTTGCCATTATTAACTAGAGCCTCCTCAGCTGGTGTATTTTGATATGTCTCCATTCATCTAAGGCAAGCCATTTTTCTATTGTCACTTAAAAGGGCTGATGAGATAGTTCAGCAGGGAAGGGTGCTTGTGGTGAAGTCTGACAACCTGAGTTCAGTCCTTGGAACCCACACAGTGAAAGGAAAGAATCGATTCCTAAAATCTGTCCTCTGACATCCATGACAGGTGCACATGTCTGCACACTCATGCACACACATATGGAATCCTCAAAGAATTAATGCAAATATTTTAAATACAGCAAGAAAAAAAGAGTTTTGCTTGGGGTACATTGGAGAATTAAGCCAGTATACTACATTTTAAACTGGAGCTATTTCTGATACATTACTAATATTCATCTCATTGATACAATTATTTAATTTAGATATTTAAATAGAATGGCATATCTAGAATCTATTTCTGTCTTGTAGATAACAGTCTTCTTTCTAGAACTATGGAAATTCATCAAATTTCATTTCCAAAAGATGCTCTGCTAGCAAGGCACCATATTGCCCAGGGGAATGTTGACCTTGTAAATGAAACCATCCATCAGAGGCTCAGAGACACATGCTCCAAGTCACATCCTGCTGAATTTGAATGCAGATCTACCCATGACAGACAGGAAAGTCACAGATGTCCCTAAATACACAGACATTTATTTTTGAAGATCTCAAAGGGAGTGAGAGGAGGAAGGATATAGGAAACTTCTTTTTTAATTCTTCTTTTTGTGTTGTTTAACTGGGATTATAGACATGGTAAAATGCCTATGGTTTAAACAATAACCAAGGAAAACATTAATGAAAGAAAAACGTTTTCCTGATACATTATCAAATATAAGTAAATAAAAGAAAGGCATTTTGAGTAGTAATTTCTAAACTTGTGATATCACAGGTAACTCAAAAGCCTATTTGAGATCTCCTCATACCGAAATTTATGCTTTATCCTTTTGTAAAAGAAATCAATATTTATCTGGGCAGTGGTGGCGCATGTCTTTAATCCCAGCACTGAGGAGTCAAAGGCAGCTATTATGAGTTCAAGACAAGCCAAGTCTACAAAGCGAGTTCTAGGACACCCAGGGTGTTATACAGAGAAACCCTGTCTAGAAAAACAAAACAAAAATATCAACATTTAAAATGATTTTTTCTGAAATCCTTATTTTCATTGTCACAGGGAAGACAGGATAGAAAGAGAAGGGAGTGAGCTCTACAATAAAGTAATTTAAATAGCCATAGAAACTGAATGAACTCACCCTTCTCCAATTAAACTTTTCTGAAGCACTTACTAGTCATTCATCACCACTCATCTACGAAATGATCTTCTTTCTATCTAAATAGTTACATGACGTGCTCTATCAGCAAGTAGATAGCATGCCAGTCTCATAGGCAGTTGCATGATCTGGAAAGCACTACCATATTGCATTAATTCCAAGATGACAGATTTGGTTTTGTTTCTTTTTCCTTCTTCATTTTAGCAGCTCTCACTCAAATGTAAGCCACAGTTTGAGTGGCAGAACCAATCATTTGTAGTGCTTAGCATAATAAAGGTTTGACTTAAAATGGATGAAATTTTAGAGCATATGAAATATAGTGATAGTTTTTATAAGTGGCAAGCATATACTCATTTATAACTTTTGAAGGAACTATAAGGACTCCCATATGGGTTTTATTCTTAGCAGTTTGGCTTCCACTGCAGGATTCCATTAAAACATTCTTCTTGGACACATTCTGAGGGAGTTCTATCAGCATGAAAAAGATAAAGTTTTCTACAGCAAAAGTATAAAGAACTTGGAAGCATCTTACTATGGTGATACACAGAACATCTTTAACATACTTGTCTGGGTATAGTCGCAGAAGCTTTAAAAACTCCAGGAATCATATGCATATGCATGGGGCAAATGATAGCTATTAAAACTAAATGCAAAAGCTGGAGAGATGGCTCAGCAGTTAAGAGCACTTACTGCTCTTGCAGAAGACCAGGGTTTAGTCTGCAGCACCAACTACTGCTTGTAACTCTAACTCCAAGGAATCTGGTACTTTCTTCTGGTTTCCATGGGTACTCACACATACATGAACATATATGCACAAACAGACATGTGTATACACACACACACGAATAAAAATAAAATGAATCTCTTTAAAAGAGTAAATGCAAACAAATTTACTTTTCAAAGTTCAAGACTCTACTACTCAACATTAATAATAATCATAAGACAAGAGCATCAGTTATTAATGACAATAATAAAGTATCTATTTTGAAATGTCAAAAACATATCCATGAAATTTTTCTCCTTTTGATATGCATTGATTGTAATTAACCAACACGACTCCATTAAAATATACCACTATGGTCAATAATGAATGTAAACTTATGATCCTAAATAATCATCGTACTTATTAGTGTTTCATTTCAAAACACTAAAAAAAAAAAATAGTTAGTTTTTTATAAACATACATGATAGGATATATGCACATGAAAATCACACATTTTCTCAAAAATGAACAATAAAGTGGACATGGCAGAAGCCTATATGTAATTTATCTGGTCACTGAGGCTATAATGCAGAGTATTGACACAAAAAGATACTTCACTTTCCTTTAACATAGAATGAGTTGTGAATAGCTCAGATGCCACTTTAGAGACTACATGTGCATGTAGTTTAGAGAGAGGAGGATGATAGATATTTCTTACTTCTAATCAATTAAAGCTGTTACTATATAAGAAAAGGGGCTGCCTAATACAAAAGAACATTACTTCCATGTTGAAAGTACGTCTATTCCTTTTATTTTATTGCCGGAGCTAAATAACAATGAGAAACCCTTATCAGATACTTTTCTTAAATGAAACAATAGATTCCAAAGGTTAAAATAACTCAGCATACAAATATAACATTGCAAGTTCAAGGCTACCTTATTTCAAAACAGATCTAAAATCACCTGAGAGATAAGTCTGTGGGAGATTTTCTTGATTTACAATTCAAGGCGGAAGTGCCACCCACTGTTGGTGGCACCATTCCCTGCCTGCAATCAAAACCAAATAAATCTTAAAAGTCAAGATAGGGGTTGGGGATTTAGCTCAGTGGTAGAGCGCTTGCTTAGCAAGCACAAGGCCCTGGATTCAGTCCTCAGCTCCAAAAAAAAAAAAAAAAAAAAAAAAAAGAGAAGAGAAAAGAAAAAGAAAAAGAAAAAGAAAGGTCAAGATAACATTTGGTGGGAGAGAATGGGTGAGCTGGCATACACCTAGAATCCTGGCACTTGGGTGCCTGAAACAGGACGATCACAGATTCAAGGGCATTGTAGCAAGTTCCTATTTGACAAAGTAAAAAACCGTGGGAGGATAACCAGTCTGCTTTTGGTGAAGGTAATCGCATCTCTGTGTCCTGTGGTGTTAGGTGAAAGGACCTGTGGTGTGTGGAAGTGGCGTTCACTAGTGAGACTAACAGAGCCACGTGGTAGGAAGCAGCTTCTTTATCTACCTCTTCCTATAAGAGGTTATGGCAATAACTAACTTTAGAAAGTTAGTATACAGGCAGGGCTTTCTTGAAAACTTGGAGATAACTAATTCATAAAGAGGCTAACAAAGAGAGATTAGCTACGTGTGTAAATGGGATAAAAATGCATCTTATCCTGGCTTTCAGTACTGAAAATTACTTACAGAAAGCATTACCTACTTAAAGTTGTAAAGGAGCAAAATTGTGATGTAAACAACCTTGAGGTTTAGTATGTAACATGTGTTTATCAGTATCCTTATGTTAAAAGAGTAGTTCTGTAAATACATCCACCCTCTAATTTACACATGTGATACTCTAAGGATATGCAGAAATCCTTTAATCACTGTGCTAACAAAACATAAGGCCTCCTCCACCAACCTTTATCAAGGTTTTTTTTTTTCCTTCTTTTTATTTTGATTCAGGGTTTCATTAATTGCCCTGGGCTGGCCTTGATCTCAGAAACTTCCCACCTCAGTCTCTTGAGTAGCTCAGATTATAAGCACAGAACACCAAGCCTGGCTTGAATGCACATATATTCTTAAAAGTATCATTGATTTTAAAAATAAAAGAACATTGTTAAATCTACTTCTTTTAATGCCATTAGTCTAATGTTAGCGTTTGTTTTATATGTTTTCAAATTACCTAAAAGTAGTTTGTTAGTATATAATTAAAACATACAGTAGTAACAATCACGTTCCAAGCTAAATTAAAATAACATTCTATGAAGATCAAATGAATGACATCAAACAATTTCCATTAAATAACTGTGTGAATCACATTTTATTTGTTACCTTGGAACAAACTCAGCAAAATGTCTTCTAATTCCTTCCCATTTATCTTGAATAAAATGGAAGATTAAGTGTGAGGTGTCCCCTACTGAAAATTAAGCCAAGTCTGTGAGAAACCAATTGCCCATAAACCATCAAACTTCAGAGGGTTGTTTTAATGACTACAAACAGTGCCAAGCATGGCTGGCTTACCATCCCTGGGGTCTCTGTTCACATACAATTTTAAAGTTTCATGAACTTGTTTCTAAGAACAAATAAAACAGTATTCTCAACTGGGAGAGCCTTGTACATACTTCTTTATTACAAAGCACAACATTTTTCTTTTTACAACTAACATACATTTCACATGTTACACGTTATATTAGTGTGGTTTTTTTTTTTTTTGGTTATTGGTGTCTTTGTAATAGTTATATTTTTTTACAGCATTTGTTCTTATCCATTCTCTCCTGTTTCAGACATATCAAAGAATGTGTTAACTTATAACCCACGAAGCATTTAACAGAGGTGTGATGGTTAGTGTTAATTTTTAACTAGACAGATTTAAAATCACCTGAGAGGTAAGTTTGTGGGAGATTTTCTTGATTTACAATTCAAGGCAGAAGTGCCACCCACTGTTGGTGGCACCATTCCCTGCCTGCCATCCTGGACTGTATAAATAAAGAAAGCAGGCTAAGAGCAGCAGCATTCACTGCTTGCTCCTCCTGACTATGGCTGTGATATGGCGGCTGTGCTCATGCTGCCTGGACTTTCTCACCTTGGTGTTTGTATCCTGGAAGTATAAGCCAATCTTTTCTCCCGTAAGTTGCGTTCATCAGAGTATGTCATCATATCAACAGGAAAAGAAAGATACTATCCTTTTCTAGTTTCAATCATTCATGTGTACACACAGACACTCACATGTACATGCAGGCATGCTCATGAATATACACATCCTTCTTAGCACTGTTCATCTCTGTCCTACATTTCCTCACCTGCCCACATTGATCAAATATTCCTTCTATTTATTTTTTCTTAGGTTTTATACTTCTATAGATCACCTTGGCTTAGACCAAACGTGTGTCTTCACCTCCAATGTCATTCCCTTGCTTGCTCTGTTTTTGCAAATGGTACTAGGATATATTTTTATATTACCTATATATAGATCTCACATATATACAAATAAACAACATTTTTAATTGGTTGCCCAAAAAAGATCTAAGGCAGCTTGCTCATAGAGGAACCAACTTCGTTTGTGTATGGAGCACTTTGGGCCGAAGTCATGCTCTTTGGCTTTGCCTTTGTGGGCTGTGCTCTCAGGTAGAACACAGACATCTCAACTGCTCTTCACACTTGGTTGAGCTGTGACCTGCACTCTTTTCAGACACTAAATAAGCATTTTCTGGTTCATTGCTCAGCCTCCCAGAGAACTAAATGTTGTTTCAAATGGTTACAACAAAAAGGAGGTGGCAGAAAACACTGGCAAGTGTTTCAAGGGTTGAACTAACTGCTCCCCTGTCGGATTGATTTCTGCATCTCTGCTGAAGCATCCTTTCTGCACCCTAACCCTGCCTGTGCAAAACGAGAAGCCTGTGGATGCTGCCTGCAGGAGAGTTAGTAGTTAAGTACTCAGTGAAGCCGGCACAAAGGTCCAGGATTCATTGTAGTTTCTTAAACAATTTCTCACTAGATAAAACACACACACACACACACATACACACATACACACACACACACACACACACACACACACACACACACACAGCAGTATAGCAGATTCTCCCAAAAGAAAAACTAGGAAACATGAAATCAATCCAGTTTCCTTTATTAAAACACAATAATAAGACAGAAATGTTGTCCTTTTTTTTTTCAACTTGACACAAGCTGGCATTATCTAGCAAACAAACAAACAAAAAACACACCTCAATTGAGAAAATGTCTTTGTCAGATTGCCCACAGCCAAGTGTGTATGGTATTTTTTTGATAAATGATGGATGTGAGACAACCTAGGCCGCTGAGGGTGACAACACCCCTAGGCAGGTGGTCCTAAGTTGTATACAAAAGCAGGCTGAGAAAGCCATAGACAGCACATCAGTAAGCAGTGTTGCTCCACGGCTTCTGCTTCAGTTTCTGCCTTCTGGTTCCTGCCTTGAGTTCATACCCTAAATTACCCCAGTGATGAAGAGTTTTAAAATGAAATAAACCCTTTCCTCCCCAAGTTGCTTTTGGTCACAGTGCTTTATCAGAGCAGTAGAAACCCCAATTGAGAGTTTCTACAAATGGTCTCATAATTTTTCTTATAAATATATATGCAAATGTGTATATTTCTTTCTACTATAAATAAAATTTTCTCTACTATGGCTATCCATAGGCTAATTTTCAATACATTGTTTAAAGGTAATAAGACAATTAAAAATTACTAGATAGATCATATTTGAAAGTGTACATCTTCCTTGTTAGGTTACTTAAAGCCTCCTATATTAGTCTGGAATGGCTGTAAGAGATCCTGCAGAGTGGGTAGCTTAACCAACATACATTTACTTTTTCACAGTTCTGTAGTCTGAAAGTTCAAAATCAACATTGAACAGGGTTGGTTTTTTCTGATGTCTCAATATGCTTGCCTTGTAAATGTCCATTTTCTTGTTGTGTCATTCCACGGCCTTTTTCTGTGACTACACCCTGGAGTCTCTTCCTCTTTTTATTAGGTCACTATCCTCTTGGACTAGGGTTGTGTCCTGAGGTCTTCTTTTAACCTTAGTTAGCCTCCTCATAGAACCTGCCTCTTATACAATCACACTGGGATACTGTACTTCAATGCAACTGGTGAGAACACAGTTCACTCCATAACAGTACTTTATACAGGTATAAATGGTGAGTGACACTTTGGTGTCCAGGAAAACAATTACTATGTGCAAGAAAACATAGGTAAACAGGTCAAGAAAAATCCACAACCAACTTTTAGGTTCAGATGTCTCTCTTTCTACAAATAAATAGAAAGTAACTAAAGTTAAAGCCAAGGAATGAAGAATTGAGTATAGCTAAAGACACTGACAGCATGGAAAGGGAAAACTATGGCAACAAGAGGTGTGATGCCTCAGATGTATAAGGGGGACTTTTCTGCTGGTTTCCTGGTGTTTATTTTCAACAGTAACCATATGCTTATTGTGTTTCTATGATGCTCAAGACTGACTATTTGGTGTAAAAAAAAATGTTTACCAAAATTAAACTAAGGAAGGAAAATGACTTTCATTTAATTTCAGAAATCTCTATTTTATGAAAAATAAATTAGATTAGATTAAGAAAGTAGTAAAAATGAAATAATAAACAGAACTATGATTAGTATGAATTCAGTTTTGTTGATGTTATTAATGGCATTGCTGATATGAATTAAATAAATATTTGTGTTTAATAAGCTCCATGTTTCATACAAAAAGTTGGCTTCCTCTCTCAATACCACCACCATAAAATGAAACCTGCCTCTACTTCTATACAATAGTGGGAGATGAAGTTTACCTGTGTGGGCATATTTGATGGTATCTAAACATGGGTAACCCTACACACAGCTGTTTCCAGCTGTCAGGGTTGGGGCATTGGTAACAAGGATGCTGCAGGTACAGAAAGTGCTACTTAATCTCAGCATAGAAAAAACAAAATCTGTTTTCCTCCACATTCCTCCACATACCAAACAAAGTCCATGGAACACGGGTGTGAGGAGCGTGTACATTGTGTAAACAGGGAGGAGAACTTGAAATATATCATCTGAGATATGTAAGAATCAGCTGCAAAGTTGCTCTGGTGGCAGGCTTTCAAGGAAACTGAGTGTGTTGATCTTGTACAAGATAGCAAATTCAGATTACTCCAAATTCCATGTTCCAGTGTGATAACATTTCATGAAGATTTTATAGCAACAGAACAAGGAACAGCATAGAGTGAGGCATTTTTCAAATACAGTAGTGGTGGAAAGTCACAGCGAAGCAGAGACCTCTCTGCTATAGGCCTCAGAAGTTATCTGATGGAATTCTTAGCTTTTGGGATGGCAGCAGCGAAGGGGCCTGTTTGTACATTGCTCAGGTCATGTTAAAGTAACAAAAACCAAATGAAACCATTTCTGTATTTTTAGAACAATATGAATAAACAAGCATAAATTTCTTTCTTAAAATTGCAAATCCATTCCTTTTTTGTTTGTTAATCATATGCCCCAGGGAATGATGTAATCAGCTAACCTCAAAACAGTACATTCAAAATACAAACACATTTAGCTCTCTTATCACCAAGATTCTCAGAGAGAATATTCATTCAGTATGTGCAAGAAAATGATGCATTAAAGAAAGCAGCCCTGCACAAAGGTGGGAGGAGGTGTTAGGAAAAGTCTGAAAATGGCTCTCTTGTGTTTGGCACCTTTTCTAGGACATGTCACTCTGACAGCCTGCTCCTTCGTTTCTTGAATTATTTCACCATTCTATACATTGGGGAACACTGTGGGCAGTGTAAATAATTCTCAACCACTGAAATGCAAACCAGTTCACAAGGTGGCCTGCAACTGATTATCCCCCGGGTACTTTCTATTGTTCTTTCTCCATTGGCAAGAAGCCATTGAGATTCTTAGTGTCCCTCTTAATCAGTCAGATTCCATTCTTAACAAGAATATGTATTTTTTTCTTTTTTGATGTGTGTTTTAATATTTATAGTAGCATGTGGTATGTGTGTGGTGCGTGCACATGTGTGACCGGGTGAGTACCTGTGCATGGAAGCCAAAAGACCAACAGGTATCCTGCTTTATGGCACTCCAACTTATCCCCTTGAGACAAGACCTCTTACTGAACCTGGAGTACACTCTCAGATGAGTAGACAGACCCACATGATCCTGTTCAAGTGTTCACTCCTGCAGCACTGGGGTTACAGGAATTCACCTGGCCATCCGACTTTTACGCAGGTGCTACGCTTCATTCTCGTGCAGCAAGCTCTTTTACCCATTGAGCTATTTCCTTTCTTCCTTTCATATTTTCTAGATGTTTCCTTATTTTTAATAATTTCGTACATTTATACAATGAAATATGACCTTATCTACATCATTTTCCTCCTGCAAATCTCCCCGTATCCCCCCAACATGCCCTTTTCCAATGTTCTCTCCCTCCCTCCTGCCCTCCCTCCCTGCCTCCCTCTCTCCCTCCCAGTCTAGTCAGTGCTGTCCCTATGTGAGCATCTGTTGGGCCATCCACTGGAGCATGGGAAATCTATCAGTGGCAATTTCACTCCTGACACAGTTACCATTGAATGGGGAATTACACGGATATCTTTCACATATTCTCCTTTCTGTCACTCACATTTAATCCTTGGCATTTTAAAAGGTTGATTTGAGCTTGATATCTCCAGGAAAGCCTAAGATACATTTTCCTTCTCTTTTAGCTTCAGACGAGCTTGACTGAACCAATGACGTTATCGAAATCCATCTCTCTTCCACGTAGTGCGTACTGGCATCACATTACGCGTCAGAACAGCGTTGGAGAAATCTACAGCTTGCAAGGCAAGTAGCTCTACAGTGACAAAAGGACACTGACTGCCACCCACTTCCTCCTGTGGGAGAGTCGTACAAATGGCTGTGTATTTGCATTGCTCCCTTTTCTTTTGTTTCTACTCATCAACTGTCTCAGGGCACAGGAGGAACTCTGAGCTTCACCATGACTTTTTAAAAACTATCATTTTATACATGCATGCTATAAGGTGATTCCTAAAGTTATTGTGATGGATAAGGACCAAATTTGGCAGAAGATGTTGACTAAAACATTATACAAAGCCAATCGTGGAAAGCTAAAAGCTGAATGCTGAAGTCTCTGTTGTGCTGTTTTACAAAGGACTTCTTTTCTGGCATCTTTTATTCTTCCTAGGATTAAGCATCTGTTTAGGAGATGGTTTCAGGCTTGGTACTAAAATGCTTCATGAACTTACCCACTGAAACTTTCAGGTGTAGCCAACGTCTTAGCAGGGAGACCCACTGAGGAGGGGCAACATAAAAGGGGTGGAATGTAAGCAGGATGCCTCTGTGGTTTTCTCAATGACCAGCTAGCCAACATGGGAATGGTGTGCTGGATAAGGGGACTAGAGAGGTATCAGACAACTGATGTACAGCCACAGAAACCCTGCCATTACCCTTTCTATCCTTTCTCTTTTATTTTAAATGATGACTGTTATCCTTCATATAGAATATTCTCTCTGGAGGAAGAAACTTAAGAATAATTCTGAAATGCGTCGCTGAAAACACACATTAGGCTTGAATGAGGTAGGCACCTAGTAAAATACCTAGTGAATGCATAACTATTAAAGCCATAGTTTGGAGTTTCTGTTCATTTTCTTGCTTTCTTTCTATACTTTAGCTTTTGTATTTATTAACAGCACTAATTGATTTGCTACACAAAAATTATATTACAAGCAAAGTAAAACAATATGAATGTTTTATAGTCTTATTTGCTTGCCAGAGTTGCAGAGAAATGAATGAAATTTGATTACCAAGAAATGATTAAAAATATGTTCTTCAAGGAAAAGGAGTTGGAAGGATTTTAGTCATTTATAGAAGGCAATTGCATTGTATACTTTAAATGGTCATTTAAATTTATGGCTGACTTGATACTTGTTCTTAAGACAGTGTTTTTTAGTGTTACCTATTTTGGTGAGAAGATATTTACGATACTAAGGACTGAAGGTTAGGGAAAGCAAATGAAACTGTCCTAGGGAGTTCAGAAATCAGAGAAAGAGAACGGGAGTATGGCTTAGTACTCAAACTCTTGTCTAGAATGTTCCAGGCTCCCTGCTCTTGGTACCAGAAAACAGACAGAAAGAAAGAAAAGGACCAGGTGTGATGGCCCATAGGCATGCAGGCTGTAGAGGGAGAAGGATGTATGTAAGTCTGAGACTAGCTTGTTCTTCACTGAGTTCCAGTCAAGCCAGGGCCACATCATAAGAATGTGGTATTAAACATAAAACACCCAGAGAGGTTCTAAGTGAGTTCCAGATAAGTCAGGACTATATCATAAGAACATGGTATTAAATAAAAAAAAAAAGTCCAGAGAGCAAAATGAGTAAGTAAGTAAGTTTCTCCTGTGTCTACACTCCACTGCCCCCTAAAATAGTTCATAATCTTCTTTGATTGACCCTGCCTTTTGTGTTAAGGTTTTTAAGGTTATAAATAAGGATATACAGATAGTACTATTCTCAAGCAGAAATTGAAATATATGAATCAAATAATTGATATTAAATATCTAAGTATAATAATATGACAGGTTAATAAAAAGGGTTGGAAGACAATTTATAAACTCTGCTTTGCTTATTGATTTGGTTATGAATTCCAAAATAACAGAAGTTTGTTTCCATGACCACTTAACTGAAGCTTTTCTCCAATGGAGGAGTTAATATTTAGACTGAAAAGTAGCTTTAGTTTGCTTTTGATGTGAAATAATTTCACATCAATAAAATAACTAGGGTAGGTTGGTTGAACTATCTCTTTAAACACTGCTAGACATTCTTTGAAGGACAATGTTAATTTTGCATTCTAAAATCTAGATATTAAGTATTTTAAATTTATTTGATTGGTTATTACTTGGTACTATATACATATAGACATACGGATATATTTTCAACATAAATTCTATTTCATTAACTGTGGGTTGACTGTTGCACTGCATTTTTCTAGACTAATACACCTTAACATTTGGTATAGCCTTTTTTTTTTAACCATTATAACGTACATAAGGGTGGTAACAATTATCTAGATAGTCAGGTAGAGATAAAATAAGTAGTTAGATTCAAAGATGGCAGACAATAGGTAGATAGATGGCAGGTAACAGTTATGGATATGAACTGTTTAGGAACACTTGACAGAAATGAATTATTCTGTGATAGCAGTCCACATAAGCAGGGGACAGGAATCCTCAGGAGCTTTCCTCATTGGAACTAAATTCTACTGGAATCAGCATTAAATAAAATTACTGAAACAAGGGAGAAATAAAAATAGAAGCAATGAACTTCAGTACCCTTTTGTGAATCTCTAATTTTAGCAAAACTACATGTACAAGTCTGGTTATCTTGCATCCTTAGTTGTGACCCTGACTCAGCATCATTTCTTTTTCACAGTTGGCTGTCATTGTGCAGTTTGCAGAGGCCAATAATGTGGATGTTATTTGTCAAGCATATCAGTCAGTTTTCATGCATACAGTCTCCATACTATTCTCTGGTTAGCTGATTTGTTACTGTTTTGAAAAACAAAAACAAAAACACTGTACTAAGGTAATTACTGTACATCAAATAATAGAACCCATTCAATGTAAATTATATCTCATTGACTGTGAGCAAGAAGCAGCCCAGGAGAGGAGAGGTTCTTTTACAGTTCAGGGAAACACAGTCACCATGTGTCAGCTGAAGCACAAGGCAGCTGGTCACATTGGGACTTTATTTGGGATGCAAAGCAAGAAGAAGGCTCCTCTCCACTGGCTTTCTCCTTTTATTCAGCCCAGGACCCAAGCACATCAGATCATTCTATACACATCCAAGA
This sequence comes from Peromyscus melanophrys, assembly GCA_902168415.1. NCBI lineage: Eukaryota > Metazoa > Chordata > Mammalia > Rodentia > Cricetidae > Peromyscus > Peromyscus melanophrys. Next base: position 14,183 of record CABHPR010131231.1, on the reverse strand, counting down.
CAGGTCTTCTCTCTTAAGTTACCCCTTTCTAGAAACACTATCATGGCTCAATCCAAGACTGTGTTTCCATGGAAATTCTAAATCCAGCAGAACTGGCAAAGAAGATTAGCTATTATATCAAGTAAACCATGGGTAGGATCCAGGAATGCAAATTCATTTATAATATTCTCATCATATTTTTACATTCGAGCTATGACTCTGCAGATCAGTGTGGATTAAATTCAGTGAGCTTTATTCAGAAAGAAAAGGAGAAAAGTTTTATGTGCTCCAAGTTTAATAGATTGGATTCATTATTAAGCAGCACATGTACTAGAGCTGAAAAAATTCATGGCCTGAAAACAAACTAATCTATATGAAACTTACATAAAACTTTGAATGCCTGTCAGCTCCTACGCTTTACACTTGACTAAGTTTTGCTCTGTTCATTTCTTTGTATGTTGCCAGATACCCCTTTAAAGACAAATATGTCGATAGTGAGATGCAGCATTCTGTTTTGTGACTGGAGAATAAGTGCCATAGAATAAGCTGGTCTCTCCATAATACTCCCAGAGGGTGCTCTGACAGAATGAGAGATTGTGGAGTCAGGATCAAAAAAATGAGAAAAGAGATCATTAGCTTCTAACAAGCCTCCCATTGTCCTGAGTGATAGATAGCTACTCTCCACCACCTTCACCCCAAGTAGCTCCTGATAGGTCAACTTTGTTCACTTTTCCTTGCAGAAGTAGACTTCTCTTTATTTTAAGAGGTAAAGATCTTTAATTTGTATTAGCAGGTGATTTGTTACCTATATTTATCTAACTTCACAAACATACAAAAATGCTTTCTCTAAAATCAAGGAAGCGTATGCTATTGAAGAAAAGAAAACACGATTTTGAACTTTTGCCTCTGAAATTATGTTTGAAAATTACTATTCTTATAAACTGTATGTTTACTTTTAAGCCATTGGGATAGATGTGGAGAAGGAAAGGGGGAGAGAGGAAAGGAAATTAGAAAATATTGAGGGAATGCATCAGCCTGTTTCTGGTGTTTTGGTAACAGCTCATAGAAAGATGAGCCTCTTCTAGAAGCAACACTTTCTATTAAAATAAATATAGAAGGAGAAAGAGGAATTGGCAGGGGAAGACTGAGAGGGGACATTGTTACTGAACATAGACATTTCCTATTACTAGGCATTAATTTAGCACGCACACAAACTGTTCTAAAATGCAGTAATCTGCCCCTTTAACCCGTTGGCTCAGTTTCTCTGCTCTTCACCTGATGCTCTCCCACTGGGATTAGCTTTTCTTCAATAAACTGTACGGAAAGGGGAGTTGAAGTGGTCTCAGAGAATGTACTTTGTGAGGCATGCTATTCTTAATTTTCTGATATATGTAATCTCTTATTTTCATATAAAATTAAATGGGATAGATATACTTTGCATTGTTTCTGAGCAGTTTGAACAAAGATGATTGGGGCTCCGTCTTCTGCAAAGGTGGGAGCTTTAGAAGTTCTGCTTTCATTAACACCGATTAATATCCAAATACCAGCTCTGAACTGCATGCCCTCTTCTGCCCTCTGTGTGTCCGTAATTAAGCTACAGACCACCAGTGTCAGCACCGAAGCTTACCTAATTACACCAAAGGCATTTGATGCTCACGGAAAGGGCATCTGTGGCTCCAATTTCTCAGAAGGACAGGACAGAAACAGACAATTAGAATTAGAGATAACCTTCAGAAAATGCTAAAGAAAATTCCAACATAGACTAGTAAGGTAAATTAAAGGCTTTATTTATTCTTCAGTTAGCTATGACCCTCTGTCCTTCTTTACATCCAATTCAGTTTTACGTTTGAATTCTGTATAATTTTCCCATTGATATTTTTCTATTTAAAATTTCATCATGACACATTTTCCCGATTACAGAGTAAAAGCCTTCTTAAACTTAAAAACTAATACAGAAATTTGCAGTAAAAGTAAAGAGTAGTCTGTATTGCTTCATTCCTATATTCAGATTGTATGTTTTGGGAGTAAGTAGGCAGAACAGTCAGAAGTAACCAAATACATCAACATTCCCCAGTGGCAGCAGCATGCTCCTGGTGATTTAGTAACAGCTCTTAGAAATATGACTCCTCTCCCAGAAGCGACACTTTCTTTCTATTAAACCACATTTATGGAAATTTACTGCATATCCTTACCTTAAGAGAAGTAAGTCAAAACAAAAAGTGCCTCTCTGGATATCACTGTTTTGAGATAAATTAATAAGTTGCACCCCAATGTTGACATCATAAAAATGTACAAAATATTCCCACTGTGAAATGTTTCTTATCTCCTATAGTCATAACTAATGAGCCCCTCTTCCCTGCTCTCTGAGGCACTAAGGCATAACTTTACATCAATGTATTTGCTTAAATCCTGCTTCTCCCCTTAGGCTGTCTTCTAGTGACATTGTGGATGGTTTTCTTTTTATGCTACTGACTCAGACAAACTGTGGGAGACCAGTTTTGTGAAAAGACACCATCTACTCCTGAATTTCGGAGTCAAATAAACCTGATTTGAATGGTAACTGTACCACTGTTAAGTTGTGTGATTTGGGGTAATATACTTAACCTTTCTAAGCTTCATTTTATTTGTTCCTAAAATAAGCATACTAGAACTTACCACATTGAATAAATAGGACTATTTAACACAGGGTATTCAATAAATATAAGTAAATGTCAGTGTATTAAAATAAGTTAAATTCAGCCGGGCGGTGGTGGCGCACGCCTTTAATCCCAGCACTCGGGAGGCAGAGGCAGGCGGATCTCTGTGAGTTCGAGGCCAGCCTGGTCTCCAAAGCGAGTTCCAGGAAAGGCACAAAGCTACACAGAGAAACCCTGTCTCAAAAAAAAAAAGTTAAATTCACACTAAGAAGTTTTTCTCTCTTTCCCTGGCAGTAGCAGGTTTGCTACTTGATACCAATATATTCTAGTATTAGCTTCCCAATAGAATCAGTTTCCACTATGCATGAAGAATTTCACTTCTTTCTAAAGACTTCATAAAAATCTCACATTGTTACAAAATTTCTAGCTTTTAAAATTCCACAAACACTGATTCTAAGCCTCACCTACCCCAAGATTTTACAGGAGAAAAATAAAATTCAGTCTTGAACCTTCATGGAATCATTTTTTTCTTCTCACCAATCAAGTGTAAGACATAGCATCCTCAACAGAGAAATCACTCTTCCCAAGCCTTATATCTTTCAGTCCAGCTTGTCTAAGGAATCTAGAATTCTCTTGGATCCAATGAGTTCCAGAACCAAGGACTATCACTGAATAGAGATTCTCTACATACTGCCAACCTTACCCCATCAATCTCTATTCCCAAATCTGAGTGTTGCTGATCCCCTTATTCTAGATGTTGAGGGGCCTTTTGGAGAACACTCTTCCTCTGGCAGGCACTCACTTGGCTGGATCTGGTATTGCTAACCCTATTCTCAAGAGCATTACATTATTGACCAGACCAGATGTGAGCCTCAGGACTGAGATAGCAGAGTTCTGCTGGAATAGCACAAGACAAATGCTGAAGACATGACATATAGCAAGTCAGACACTGAATCACTTTTTAGCAGATGTGATATAGTAATTACTAAAAAACTAAAAGATCAAGGGTTCCCAGGTGTTCTTTTGAATTAATGTAACCCAGCAACAATTGTAATAAATTGTCTTATGATTTTAATTCAAATGCAAATTTTTTAAAAAATATGCTCTAAATTTGATTTCTTCCCCACCAAACTTTCCCACTGAATTATTTAACTACAATAATAAGACTTCAGCTTTGGCCATGTGTATATGCATTTACATATTTAAAAGTGGGCATGCAGATGCACATGAGCATATTCACACAGATGCTTGCTATCTCAACATATCTCAGGAGTCCCATAAAAATACCAAACTGAAATCTATATAATATATACACAGAGGATAGGCCCCGTGCTTGCTGCTTTAGTCTCTATGAGTTCATAAGAAATTTGTTCAGTTGATTTAGAGGGCCTTGTTGTTTAAGAAAAACTGTTAATAAATAAGGTGTTATGAAAAATATAAGATATATAACTAATATTACATATTAGTTATAATATATATAAGTAATGATAGCATATTACCTATTAAATTATAAAAGTTAAGATAAATAATAAATAAATAAGATGATAAAAATTATAATCAGTTTTACTACTTGAACATGTCTCTGTATTAATGATATAGTTACTCTAAGGTTGTATTAAATAAACTTAAGCTTGTAAAAATAGGAATCATAATGTATTATCCTCATCTTCACTGACTACTGGGAGTCAAACCCACCCTTCCGAAGACCACTCGACACTGTAAGTCAGGAAACTCGAAGTCTCCTTCTTCAATAACTCAACTGCTACACTCAGTATGTGGTGAGCATGGACAGACAATGAACTGACTTCTACCATGGATATGTACAGTCTATACTGGAATTGAAGAAGTTGAACTATTTGGAAATGCTTTACAGAAAGGAAGTGTGTATATGCACTATAGCACTCTACTGTGAACAAGAGATGATACTAGGTAATAGTGTGCATATATACGTCCTATATAAAGCGCCTTAATTCCTAAGAAGTTAGTTATGGTTGCAGGTTCCAGGTATGAAGAAAGGTGCTACCAACTTTGTTCACATTTATTGATTACTTTCCCACCAATTCTCTGACACTAGTACAATTAGTGTCTCTATTTCATAAGTAAAGAAACTAAAGGACAAAAATGCAAAAGAAGTCCTTCAAGACAAGTATTAGGAATGTCAAACAAGCTGTCTTGGTGTTCTAGCTTGTTTATGGCTCTGTGACTAACCCCGGGGTTGACAGAATTAAAGACAGAACAGAATAAAACATTTATAGTTTCCATCCTTCTGTGTGGGTGCATTCTCCCTGAACCATAATCAAGGTTTACAAGAATTATTTCTCTGAAGAGCAGGCAACAGCTATTCTCAAATGGGCTTTAAATGAGACGACCCAGATGGAAGTCATCTAAGCAATTTGTGGAAAATCCTTAGTGTTTAAAGATAAGTTCTGTATAGTTGGGGCATTGCTCCTTTTGTGAAAACAGTTTAAAGCACATTGTGTATGTAAAGTAGTTGATTTGACCCTTGAGGGTTACCATTACTTTTCATTATTACCTTCCAGGCTTTTAACTAAGTTTACAGCAAGTTCAAATGTGTTCCTCCTCTTCTCCAACTTCTTTTGTGTCTTACTTTGGAGATTTGAAAAAATCACTCCAAGTCACTGGTCCCTTTTATTCTACACTTTTCACCCTGTTGCATATTTTCTTCTCTGCTTTAAGCATTGAGGCTGAAGAGCAGAGTCTCCCCATTGTATTCACTGTTGACTCTTTAAGTGGCTTCCCTAGCAAAGGTGCAAATGCCCTCAAGATTTACTGCCCTTAAGTAAACATTTTTTGTATCTTCTGCTGAAAAGTGGTTATTCTAGTATGTGATCTTGAAAAAATCTGACAAATACCAAAGAATCAATGTAAAAATTTAACTAAATATACCCCCGTTGCTGCAAGTAGAAATGATTATGATTAAATTCCATTTCTGGAGCTTTAAGGATTGAACAACTATTGTATTACTGTTTAATTGGACTTTCTATTGATAAAAAGCCATTGTTGGACTAGCTGGACCACAATCTGTAAGCCACTCTAATGAACAGTCTTTATAAATATTATTTCTACCATATCTGTTCCTCTAGATAACCCTAACTAATACAATGACTCAATCTCTCTGAATCTTTTCTGTTGGCTCTTTTCACTACCCTTGAAAATCTTCTCACAATCCATGTCTTTTTACCTCATGACCATGTCCATTCTCCTTCCTATAACCACACTATTATTATTACAGCACTTTAAAAAATGTGCAGAGAAACAGATAATTAATCAACATTAAAGAAGTTCAAGTAAAAACAAAATAGAGAATATTTCATTTTAAACATCCATGGGACATTAATTAAACTGAGAATGTATGAAGCCACAGATATATCCTGACATCTATAAGATAATAAATTGTGTGTTTGTGTCTTCTGGTTATAATATGGTAAAATAGGAACATGGTAATTGAAAGCCAAAAGTTTAAACTTTTGAAACTTATAGATCTATTTCTATGATCTTGAATAAAAAGATGTACTGGTGAACTCACAAAAAGCTAAAGTATAAGATAAGGAGACCATGGCACAAAACCTATGAAATACGGCTAAGCTAGTAGTTGGTGGAAATTTTCTAGCCACCATTGCATGTATTTACAAGAGAATACACACACAGAAGGAAAACTAATTAACTAATTCCTTGGACATTCAACTTCCTTTAAATGAGGATAGCAGAAAAAGAGGATATAGGTTGTCAATATCCAACATTATAGCTTTATTGCATTTATCCCAAGATTGTTAGATTGGTTTAATAATAATGTATCAATAGACTACCTCATATTAAGGACTTGAAGCTGAATGCTACCAAATGATCTCAACAAATACAAACAAATGTTTTGTACAATCCAGTACTCACTCATTTTAAAATGTGCATAGGACTAGAAAGATGGATCAGCAGTTGACAGCACTAGCTGCTCTTCTAGATTCATGCAGGCAGAACTCATGCACATTATTTAAAAAGCAAACCATGCACTGAAGTGCTCATAGATGGCCTCTCACCCCTGAAATGTAGCATTCATGAGAAAACTGTGCCAAACACCACTCCCTAAGTTGTGTGAACATGAAATCCACCCCTCCTTTAATAGAACAGAACTAAGGATTGTAAAATAAGAATTCCAGAAAGGAAAAAATAATTTGTAATGGGTTTTGTCAACAAAAGTTCAAACTGGTCCATAACTTACAACATTTCCTGTAACACGAATCTTAAATGGTCTTATTAATAATAATAAAAAAAACCCAGAGCCAGATATTGGGGTTAAAGCTGAAAGATCAGAGAGATAGAACAAACCACAGCCAACCTCACCTCACCAACTCCTCAGCTGATCCTGTTTCCTCAGACTGAAAGCCTCTGAGTCCTCACCTAGAAGGGAATCTCAGCTGAACTGCCTAAAAGCCTCTAGTTCCTGGTTTTCATGCCTTATACACCTTTCTGCTCCCTGCCAACACTTCCTGTGATTAAAGATGTGTGTCCTTCCTAAGCAAAGACATGAGATGTTAAGTGCTAGGATTAAAGACATGTGCCATCACGCCTGGTTCTGTTCCCAGTGTGGCCTTGAACTCACAGAGATCCACACGGATCTCTGCCTCCCAAGTGACAGGATTAAAGGCATGTGTGCTATCACTGTCTGACCTCTATGTCTAATCTAGGGACTGGCTCTGTCCTCTGATCCCAAGATAAGTTTTATTTGTTAGAGCACAAATAAAATATCACCACAATCTCCCACAAAGGCAACTTTCTGATATTTCAATGGAAGGAAGGAAATGGCATAACACATGATTTCAATGAAGGCAAACATGATTTCCAGAGCATCAATCTACATGGGAGTAGAACATTACACAATTGCATGTTGTTTGTTCAATTATATGAAATTCTACAAAAGGGAACACTACCCTCACATATTTGTCTGGTGTCAATATTTGAAAAGGGGACTAGCCAGAAAAAAGAAAGCCAACCACTCTGAAGAAAGACACTTGTATAAAATCTGCATAAGGCATGCATCAGTTTACTTCACTTCTATATATATTGTCTTAGATCTTTAGAAAGAAAAGATGAAAGTAAAATTGATATCTTTCAACCATCAACATTCCAGCACTTCATACTGATTTATTTTCTGTACATAATTTTTTCTTAATATTTATTTTCACTAATATATCCCAGAGGGCAAGTAAATTAATAGATACTTTCTTTTAGTAAATTACCCTGTTTTAAAACTTCATATTTGCAGAAGTGTAATTTTTCGTGAGTTATATGAACTTGAGGTATGATGTTCTCACTAAGCCCCATTATTCTATTTATTAATTATTTTATTTATGGTAAAATCATCCATAAAGTACTTGGCATAGTAGCACTTTTCATCTGCATTAATTACTTAGCAACATTCTTGACATCACCAAAATCTTGTGCATCCGTTCTCACAAACTGACAATCCTCTCTTAAACCAACAATTGACTCAGTCTATTTAATGAGCATTAAATACCATCTGATTACCAGGTCTGGGATAGGCTCTGAGGAATAAATATGAGTATGATGCAGCCCAGGCCCTAGAATTGCTCACAGTTGTATCCAACTACTTTCTCCTGTATTGACCACCAATATCTCTCATTTCTAACTCCACGGTCATGGTGTATCCCAATACCAGCACTCTCAGTCTTCATTATCTCTTGACTATCATAATCCATACTATCATCGTGCAGTTTACAACTCATCCACTTCTCTAGGTTCGAAGTTTAAGAACTAATTATAATCCCATCATTCCTCAGATAAGAAACTCTAGTCACAGACCCTTTTGTAAATTATAACAAGCAAAAGCCTTCAATACCCTTGCCCTAATCTGAAACAATGAAGTTTCAGCCAAAATAAAACAATGAAGATCGAACAATGCAAGAATTTACTTTCTTATAAAAAATCAAACCATTGAGATTGTCAAGTCAGACCTGGTCACAAAGGCCCATAATTCCCAGCTACTTGGGAAGCTGAGGCAGGTGGATTTGGGTAAAAGGATCATAAGTTCAAGGCTATCCTCTGCTACACAGTGAGTTCATGGTTAGTATGGGTTACATAGTGAGTTCAAGGCTAGCCTGAGCAACTTAGTAAGATCTTATTTCAATATAAAAAGTAACAAAATGAGTATAGGAATACAAGTAAGTAGAAGAACTTTTGTCTGCCCAATGTGAGGCCCTAGGTTCAATCCCCAGTACCACAAACACAAGTTAGTTCTGCTATTAAGGTTCATGCTGTGTTTTAGATGTGGAGACTAAAGCCTGAAACAAACATCTCTATTTTAACCATTGAATAGGGGTTCCTTGAAATGTATTTTAAGACTATCATCAAAAGAATTTTAGTAAGTCACATGAGAGAGGAAGGAAGATTGTGGTGGTATTGTGTTCCCCAAAATATTGTGTACCTTAATAAACTTATCTGGGGTCAGAGATGGAACAGCCACAATATTAAACAGAGGTTAGGCAGTGATAGCACACGCCTTTAATCCTAGCATTCCAGAGGCAGAAATCCATGTGTTCAAGGACACACCCAAGCATGGTGACTCACGCCTTTAATCCCAGAAAGCCAGACTTTAATCCCAGGGAGTGGTAGAAAGCAGAAAGGTATATAAGGCGTGAGGACCAGAAACTCGAGGCATTTGGCCTGAGCAGGCATTTGGCCTGGAGAAGCATTTGGCCTGGTTAAGCTTTCAAGCAGCAGTTCAGCTGAGAGTCATTTGGATATGAGGACACAGAGGCCTCCAGTCTGAGGAAACAAGACCAGCTGAGGATCCAGCGAGGTGAGATGCTGTGGCTTGTTCTGGTTCTCTGACCTTCCAGTGTTCACCCCAATACCTGGCTCAGGTTTGATCTTATTAATAAGAACTTTTAAGATTCATGCTACAGAAGATGGGTCAAGGAGTCTCTGAGTTCCTGGTGGCAAGAACAGTGTATGTCACAGTGTGGTAGCACTATCTACTGGCAGTTTGCAGAAAGGGTTCCTATGTCATGACTGATATACTCAATCTGTAATTCATAACTGTATAAAGTACCTGATAAATATATGCAGTTAATATTTAACGTGGTAAAGAGAAAGAGTTCATTTTGGCTCAGAGTTTTGGAGGTATAATCATACATTCAGTTGACCCATTGCTCTGGGCCTATGACTAGATATCACAGAATGACATTAACATTGCAGAGAAGTCACTCACCTTGTGACCACAATATAAAGCAGAGAAACTTATAAAGAGCTCAAAGTTCAACGGTGCCACTCAACAGCATGAGCCCAGTGAACTAAAGACTTCTCACTACAACCCAAATCTAAAGTTTCTACCATCTCCCAAGCCTTGACACTTGGAACTTTGGGGTAGTTTAGACCTATGCTACAGCACACAGTGACCTATTATTTTTTGGAATCTCATGTTCCTAGCTAGAATCATCTTCAAGGATGTTTGAAAAAAAAAAAAAAAACAGTATGCTTTGCAACAATTGACTAGAGACAGATGAATAACAGAACTGACCAAATCTTCAGCCCACAGTCATAGAGGCTTTATGATGATCCACCTTCCAGGCTTGCCCCTCATGTCACAAAAGGCTACTCAAGATCTATCACAAAGGACCAATCTGATAACATTTGTCATATGTCCAATTCAAATGTCTTCATGTCTCCTTCATCCCCTCACTTCAAATTATCAGGTATAATGAAAGCTGGCTGGCTCTCCAACAAATAGTTTCAGTTGGTATTAAACATGATTTCTGCTTGTAGACAGATAAAAAAAAGTAACAAAGGAAATATAAATAAGAGAAAATTATGTCTCTATACATCTATAAAATTTTTAAAAATATATACTTTATGGGTCAAAGGAGTTATGTTATCCATGAATATGCAGACAATGGAAAGGACATAGAGTGGGCTTAAATGTCTATCACAGTTGAAAATAACAGTCCTACATATAAAAGTGTTTTATGAGCACTTGGTAGTTCAGGGAATTGTAGGTGAAAATAACCTGAAGAGGTTTCTGAAAATATTAGGAGTTAATAAAATAACTAAGAAATGAATTCCAAAAGAGAGAAATAAGTGTGCCTGAGTGTGTTTGACACAAAAGTTGAACATTTAGGTGTTCCTAAAATAAAGTAATAGCTCTATATAAAAATCTGTCCAGAAAAAAAAAAATGGAAACCTGGTTTTCAGCTCAGATCCTGGAGAAACAGATGAGATGCCAAGATGTGTTGAGGCACATAACAGTTAGCCAGTTAATGGTCATCAGACCCTGGAAGAGGTATAAAAGAATACGGATAGTGTAGCAAGTAAATCCAATAAAAAGCAGCCTGGGAGCTAGGCGGTGGTGGCACATACCTTTCTTTAATTCCAGCACTTGGGAGGCAGAGGCAGGAGGATCTCTGTGAGTTCAAGGCCAGCCTGGGCTACAGAGTGAGTTCCAGGAAAGGCGCAAAACTACACAGAGAAACCCTGTCTCGAGAAAAAAAAAAAAAAGCAGCCTGGAAGAATCAAAGGCAATGCAGAAAGCATCATAAAACTTTGCAAACAAGCAAGCATACAAACAATAATCAGAATGAAGTCAGAAGTTTGAGGAAAACACAAAATCACTATGAACTAGATAGCTGGCTTGTAATTAGATTGGTGAAACTAATGCATATGCTAAACACTACCTTAACAGTGTTGCAACCATTCTGGGGATGAGTCAAGGTAAGTACATGTCAGGTAGAGAGGGCATGGTTAAGAATAGTAAATCTTTATATTTCTTATCAAAAAGGAAGACTATAATGTGTGAAAACGAAAACTGGACAAATTGCAGCTTTAAACACTGTCATGGAGCCTCCAAAAGAAACTGCATTGATGAGGGGTAAGGGATACTTAACTGTGGATATAAGGGCAAATATTTAGATTATAGTTGGAAATTATATTGGTTTCAGAAGATAGCTGTAATAGGGTCTGTTCTAGGGTCAACATCTGTCAGACACTGGTAGTTGGCTAAGTTTGAGATCCACAACTGGTCAAAATGAAGAAGTAACTATGGGGTACATCATTCTAATTGATACATATACAACATGACTTCTATGCCTGAGGTTCAAGGAAAGTTTCAGAAAACATGGCAGAAAAATAATGAGAACCAGACAACCAAGATGCCTGGTGCTAGAGAGTGTCTCTTAGATATGACAAGGAAGGTACACCCATGAAAATCCAACCATATGGTTATCTAAACAAAATCTATATAGTGACACCAGTTGACACACCAATGTGGATTGGGAAAAATTCACAAGGTTCTACCCCTAGATGAAAAGCTACAGGCAGTTAATGTCTGCTGTGAGAAAGAGAATAATTTTCTCCAGGGATAAAGCACCTTGATAAGTTATCCAGTCTCCAGTGCATGGTTTCATGATGCTTTCTGTACTGTCTGTGTCTTCCAGGCAACATGTGTGTTTGTGTGTGTGTGTGTGTGTCTGTGTGTGTGTGTGTGTGTGTGTGTGTGTAATTTTAATATTTCATCAATTAGCAGGATTTAGAGAGGGATGTAAATGATCCAAATACAGTACTCATGTTTAAAATTCTCAAAAAATTAAAATTAAATAAAAAATATTGTCGGAAGCAGATGCAGAAATCCATGGCCAGGCACCAGACCGAGCTCCAGTAGTCCAATTGATGAGAGAGAGGAGGGATTCTATGAGCAAGGGACATCAAGCTCATGATAGGAAAACATACAGAGACAGCCAGCCGAACTAGTGGGCCAATAGCTGGGGAGCCCCCATGGAACTGGACTAGGCCCTCTGGATAGGCGAGACAGTTGTTTAGCTTGAACTGTTTAGGGGACCCGGAATCCGTCCCTGGTGCATGAGCTGCCTTTTTGGAGCCCAGTGCCTATGGTGGGACACTTTGCATAGCCTTGGTGCAGGGGGAGGGGCTTGGACCTGCCTCAACTGAATGTGCCAGGCTCTGCGGACTCCCCATGGGAGACCTTGCCTTGCAGAAGGTGGGAATGGGGTGTGGGTTGAGGAGGAAGCCTGGGGGACCAGAGGAGGGAGGACAGGGGGATCTGTGGTTGGTATGTAAAATGAATAGAAACTTTAATAATAAAAATAAATAAAAATGTTGTCATTTAGCAATATGGATAAATACATTAGAGGAAAATCTCTAAAGGATTCTGACTTAGCCTATGGCAATGTAGCATAGTACTTCAACTAATGTTACTGATGTTTTCTTTTTTTTTCAAATTGATAAATGACAACTTTATTTTTTATGCATAAAGGTTGATGGAAAACCATTACTAGTTCTATTAAAACTGAACATTTCAATTGAAAGGCATAGTACGTGTACTTATTAAATACCATTTTCTAAACTACAGCTTTAGAACATAAAACATGCTTGTTTAATTTCAGTACAATGGATTCAAGACCAAGTACACATGCTACATGCATCCAGGCTAGATTACAAATTGTCATAGTCATCATCATCATCATCACCATCGTCATCATAGTCATCTTCATGCTGTCTTTTCAGGGCATTTGCTGACTCATTGGCTGTATTTTGTGATACCATATTAGTAGTAATAAGGATGTTTTTGGACCCAATTAATGATGGATTGATCAGAACATTCTGAACTGCTGATGTTGCAGGGATTGAAGCTTTCACGGCAGGGGACTGAGAAGCAGGCATCTGCACTGTAAACCTCTGTCCTGTGAGGGACATTGGAGTGCCTACTTTCGTTGAGACAGACATGGTTTGTGGAGTTGGTGTGCCTAGAGTGGGAGTGCTTGGTCTGCTAGAAACTGAACCAACACTTAACCGTGGAACTGTTATTCTTCCTGCAGGAGTAGATGCCTTTTTTGTAAAGACTTAAGCCTATAGTTTGGGGCAGTTAAGCAATATTTATCGGGGAAGCAGTCTAGGACCTGAATATGGATTGATCAACGGCAAAGGGGGTTGATTTCTTTGTCTTGTGATATCTAATAAAAAATCTCTCGGGGGAGAAGTGAACGACTGGTTGGCACGGCACTAGATGGCCAATCGCACATCATCTGCATCAACGGTCGCCTTCTTAGCATGGCTTGAATATATTTTAGCATCATCCAGAATTGTGGTCGTGTATTGGAAGGCAAACTCCAGCACCTGATTTATAACACTTGGCTCATATTCTGTAATCCCCACATTCTTCAGGATTTGTGCCATCATATGTGAATCTTTCGGCATGCTCTTGGGAGAAGCCATCTTGCCAGACTCCATGATATCCGGTCATCAGACTTGAGCTAAAACCCCCACATTAATGTACTTCAGTCCTGATCTTGATGCAAGTTCTTTGCCCAGCGTGGTTTTTCCAACCCCTGGTGTACCGGTGAGTAGGATGTTCGGAAGCTTCATAGTCCTCCCTTACGGGCAGCCAGCGCCTGGGCTTCACTCACCCGAAGCAGAGCTCTCCAGGGAGGAGCGGGCACCCGGCTTGCTCTAGCTCTCCAGGCCCCCTTGGGCACTCACCCATGACTTCCCGGCCTTCGGTGCTACGCTTCCATCGAATGCTGGAAG